>LTAE01001102.1:30675-62362 GCA_001647135.1 Pontederia paniculata | reverse complement strand
CCCCCCCTCTTGGTGCCATCCTAGATCCTACATCAAACATGGGAGCTGATCAAGTTGCCAGAAGGTAGAAAAGTTGTAGGCTGCAAGTGGGTGTTCAAGAAGAAACTTGGAATTCCCGAAGTTGAAGGCACAAGATATAAGGCCACCTAGTTGCTAAAGGTTATAGTAAGAAGTAGGGAGTGTACTATAATAAGATTTTCTCATCAATTATCAGACACACTTCCATCCGGTGCTGCTTGCTCTTGTAGCACATCAGGATGTGGAACTTGAACAATTAGATGTGAAGACAACCTTCCTACATGGAGAACTTGATGAAGATATTCTGATGAGTCAACCAAAGGGTTCTATATTCCTGAGAAGGAAGACCAAGTTTGCAAGTTGAAGAAATCTTTATATGGACTGAAGCAGTCTCTACGAAAATGGTACAAAATATTTGATACATTCATGATCAATAAGGGATTCAGCAAAAGTCCCGATGATTATTGTGTGTATCACAAGAAGATGAATGACGGTTGCACTATCTTTCTGCTTTTGTATGTTGATGATATGTTCATTGTTGCTAGGTACATATCAGATATTCAGGACTTGAAGAAACTTCTCAGCTCAGAGTTTGGCATGGAGAATCTGAGTGAACTCAAAAAATGTTGAGGATGGAGATAGTCAGAGATCAATTAAAGGATAACCTTTTCTTATCTCAGAAAAGCTATATTAAGAAAATTTTATCCAAATTTATTATGGCTTCGACAAAGTCCCTATCACTCCATCAGCTTTAAATGTGCACTTTTTCACGGGCTTCACACCACAATCTGATGCAGAGAAGGAGTATGTCTCGTGTTCCTTACGCCAATGTAGTTGGAAGTTTAATGTATGCTATGGTGTGCACGAGACCTGACATTGCTCATTAGTTAGTGTTGTTAGTAGATTTATGAGCAATCCAAGAAAAGAACATTGGCAAACAGTGAAGCGCATATTATGTTTGGTTGCTAGTTATTCTAACTCATATTATGTTGTAGATGCGGATAGAAGAAGATCAATGACATGTTATATCTTCACTTTGAGCAAGTCTGACATCAGTTGGAAGACTACTCTACAGTTTTCAGTTACACTGTCTGCTACTGAGGTAAAATATATGGCATTACAGAAGCTGCAAAGGAAGAGATCTAAAAGACTTACTTGGATATCTTGGACTACATCAGGATCAGACTATAGTACATTGTGACAATTTGAGTGTTATCTGCCTAGACAAGAATCAAGTTCATCATGAGAGAAGCAAACACATTGATGTCAGATATCACTTCATTCGTACTGAGAAGAGGATCAAGGTGAAGAAGGTTGACACAACAGATAATTCAGTTGACATGTTCACCAAATCAGTTCCTCATAGTAAGTTCCAATATTATTTAGTCTTGCTAAACATAAACAATTGACAGTAGCCCCGAGGCGGGGTTGACGACGGCAGAGCATGACAAATTTATATTCTGAAGATGATTCAAGTCAAGGTCGAAATTTGTTGTTAATGCTTTGAATCTTAACCCAGTGAAAACCCATATGACCCCTGCGCATTACAGCTGCTCGAATAATTGAGGCGGCGAAGTCGCCCATCCCATACAGGGGTCTCGCTGTTCGATCAACGATCCTGGGGTCTAGGGGGGATACAAGGGAATCCCCCTTACATGGGCTCGGGGGCAAAACCCCCGAAACCTAGACAATCTTAGGGCTTATATTTTCTATTTTACATTAGGAATCCATATATAAACTTTATATGATTTGAGTTTTTCTGCATCTTATATCATCTATTATTTTTTCATATAAAAAAAGAACTCTAGCCATCGCTTGAAAACCTAGCCCAATTAAAAGTGAATCTCATAAATTTGCATGTCTAACATTCCGAACGGAGAGAGGCATTAGGGTTCATTAATGCTATCAGCATCATTTTTGTGATGATATGATGCCTTTTGAATGTTTCACAGGTACTGCATGGCCAAAAGCAACTCCGTGGCATCGTTAATTACAGCCGGCGTCGGGTTTAGCCGCTCTACGTCGTAAATGGAGAAAGAGGTAGAACTATGCAATGTTGTGTGGCCAGTCCATTGCTGACGAAGTGCTAGCATCAATAGTTGACCCATTCGGTGACTCCTTTCCGATGTGTTAGCCATAGCCATTTCATCGTATTGAGGGGGCACGAAGTACTGTTACAATAGAATGTCCCTCTGGTTCCTTCAACACATTAACAAGTCAACTTCGAGCCAATCAATGTGTTACTTTAATTTGTAAACAATGCTCAATCCCTCAAATATAATTATTGCCTAACGGCAAAAAAAACTTTCTTGGTGTAACCGAAAAAAAAAATTCTTGGCATGAACAGTAGTTGCCATGACGATCATGACAAGCTGGCAATCTGTATAATGTATAAAGGTTTCATTTGTTGTACGCTTAACGTGGCCATCACCTTCCCTTCATCTAATAAAAGTCAATGAGTATATGAAGTATATATGCGAAAAAGAAATGAGCATATGAAGTACTTTTCATATACATCTACAGTCACATTTTTTAATGAAAGAACAAATGTGAATATGAGCATTTTATATTTCATGTGTGTTCTATGCTAATAAATATTAAAACATTACGTTTTTTTCTCATTTCCGGGGTAAAAGGATAAGGAAAACTAATAGCTGTTTCTCCATTACCCGGAATGAGTTCTGGCCCTTTGACATTGCATCACGCCGATGCCATTTGCGTCTCTATAGAAGGCATCGCAGATAGTTTGGTGATCCCTTCTTCTGAAGGGGGAAAGACGAAGGTGCATGCCTCGGCCATGACAGTGGCGCACAGAAACTTTCTTCCGTCAAGATCGATGGAGATCTTGACCTTTGTTCTGCTGGCATTCGCCATGGCCGCAGCTCCTGCTCGTAGTCAATCCACGGATACTCTTGGTAACTCTTCCTTTCTGCTTGAAATTTGTATTTTACAGAGCCCTGTGGCTGAGCTCGAGAACTAGCAATCATGTCTTGCATCTTACTAGTCTTACATATATAGTGTTGTAATTTGTTCGAACTTATTAGTAATAAGATGTTATTACACCTGTACTTTGATTGATTTGCTTTACGTAAAATTTTTCACCTTGCATGTCAACCAAGGGTTGTAAATTCTTGTAGAGTAGGAGAATTCTTGGTCGAACAAACATGATGCTTAATTAGCATCGAGCAAGCAATATTGATGCCTGACTCCTTGCAGGTTTTATAAGCATCGACTGCGGACTTCCTCCCAACCAGGTCTACGTAGATCCAACCACAAATATAACATACGTTTCGGATGTTGGCTTCATAGATACCGGCGTCAACAAGAATATTTCAGGTGCATACGCCGGCGGCGCAGGGAGAAGACTGTTGACCGTCCGGAGCTTCCCCGACGGAGCTCGAAATTGTTACACCATCAACGCCACCGCCGGCTCCAAGTATCTGCTGAGGGCGACGTTCATGTATGGGAACTACGATGGCCTGAACACACAGCCCTACCTGTTCCAACTCCACCTCGGCGTCAACCTCTGGAAGACGATGAACATCACGGATCCTGATATTTTGTTTCGGGCCGAAGTGGTTACAGTGGCCACGGCAGATTTCGTATCGGTTTGTCTGGTGAACATTGGAAACGGAGCTCCGTTCATCTCAGGACTGGAGTTGAGGCCACTGAAGACGGTCATGTACCCGGCCGTCAACGCCTCGCGCTCTCTGGTTCTGAAGTGGCGATACAACATGGGGCCAACGGATACATATTATAGGTAATCTCTCTCTCTCTCTCTCTCTCTCTCTCGTTTTTCTTAACATTATTCTTTTTTACCAAACAGGTACCCCGATGACCCTCACGATCGCATATGGGAACCCTTAAACAACATCCCTTACTGGGCCGAGATAAGCACCACAAACACTGTGAAGAATTTCGACACGGACTACTTCGAGGCGCCTTCCGTCGTCATGCAAAGCGCAGTGATGCCCGTCAACTCCACCAAGCTCATGTTGTGGTGGCCGCACCAAGACGGCGACATCAACGAGTACTTCAACATCCTTCACTTCACGGAGATCGTAAAACTCACCGGCAAGATGTCGAGGCAATTCTACATCAAACTAAATGATCAGCTGTGGTTCGGACAGCCTTTCACGCCGGACTACCTCCTCACCGACGCCATCTACGGGATCAACCCCAACAGCTACCTTCAGTACAACGTCTCGTTGGAGGCTTTGGCCAACTCCACGCTTCCCCCCATCCTCAACGCAATGGAGGTATACACCACCATGAGGAACGACACGGTGCCATCAGACAACGGAGATGGTATGCTAACACCATAATGTTTGTCACCATCTGCCTTTCTATTCCATGTTAAACGTAGTTTCACATTGATTGCTTGATATATTATGATAGTTGGTGCCATGATGGAGATCAAGGCATGGTATCAGATCAAGAGAAACTGGAATGGAGATCCTTGTTCTCCCAAGGCTTTTGCTTGGGACGGATTGAATTGTACTTACAGCATATCAAGTCCTCCAAGGGTCACTACCATGTAAGTTTACTCGTGGCAGTAAGAGTGTGAAAGTAGTGTACTTCATACTGATTCATGTGCTTCTGTCCTTAGAAACTTGACTTCCACGGGGTTAACAGGGCAAATAACGAGTTCTTTTGGCAACCTTGAGGCAATCCAATACTTGTAAGTATGCTTTTTTGGGGGGCATAGTGCTTTTTTTCTTTGAGAATATGAGAGTTGGCATTTTAACTTTATCACCCACTCAGCAACTTCTTTGATAATTCTACATGAAAGTGTTTTCTTCAGGGACTTGTCATACAATAACTTAACAGGTTCCATACCTGATTCCTTAGCAGGATTAGCAGCACTCAAGGTCCTGTAAGTTTACGTTTTTATATATCATGTTTTGTTTTATATTTAGAAAGATTGGAAATAAAGAATCAGGATAATGTGTTCCAATTTGTTGCAGGGATCTGAGAAGTAACCAATTGAGTGGATCAATTCCTTCTGCTCTCCTTGCAAAGTCTAAAAATGGGTTTATCACATTAAGGTTTGCTATACTTTTAAAGTTATTCAAGACAATTCAGATACTTTATGATTAAGAAAGTATCAAACTTAAACATTTTTTTTCTGTGGTACAAGGGAAGCTAAAGCAAAACTTAAAGATGAGATAAGTTAATCATGCGGTATTTGAACCTTGGTATCATAAATGTTGCCGAAGCCCACAATCATCATGTGTTTTGATTGAGGGAAAAGGGAAGCTAAAAATTAGCATTGTTTGAATAGAAATATTTTTAGAAATTAAGAAAGGTGAAAAATAATTTCTTTTTATCATCCTAATTGATTAAAACTAATTTATTTTAAATTAAAATTGAGGAGGGTAAATGATTTTACCTACCATCCATCTCACCAACCTTTTTCTTCACTTCCCTTCTCTTCCCCTCCTCTATCCAAACATACCCCAAGATTTTTTTGTGATTTGTGAAATTCTAACATGCCTCCATCAAATGAAACCAACTAACTCAAAATGTTTCGTATCAGTGAATAGTTCTTAAGAGAGTATAAGACTATGAGTTTTAAGTCTTTAAGATCTTGGGTATATTTGGCCATGTGTAGTGCTAAATTATCTCGAGAACGGGTCTATAAATGAAGAAAAACTACATACTTGTTCAGACCGCCCCATCTGGTTGGTCTAAATGGGGTGGTCTCGTCAAATCGTCCCAATTTTCATTTGCAATCAGCGTATTTGTGATCGTTCACTTTTGACCGTTTGACCGTCTCAAATAATGAATTTGAGACGGTCTACACATATTTGAGAGGATTTTGATCGCCTCAAATATAAAATTTTCTTGTAGTGTTGAAACTTCAGTATATAGTGTGTATTGCTCAACGATCTATATATCAATATATAATATACTTTCATCCTTTTATGGCAGTATAGATATGCATAAATATACTTTTAGGATGTTCTCAGGAGAATATCCCTTTTCCGGATTGAACAATTTGTGATACAGAATTGATGGGAATCCAAATCTTTGCGACAATGGATCATCATGCAATGTTACAACATCACCCTCGAAGAAGAAGATATCAACACCTGTGATTGTCATTATTTGTATAGTAGCTGTGGTGCTACTCCTGGTGCTTCTTTTTATATTGTACAGAGTGATAAAAAGATCACAAGGTAATTTTTCATATAGCAAATCCTAGATATATATCCGTTAGCAAAGTCAGATGCATGAAGTATCACTAATTCTTCGATCTCCATAATCTGCATTGCCTGATCATTCTTTTATCTGAATTGTTCAGGAAATGGTATCATTGTGAAAGCACAAAATGAAGAGATCCCGAAGCCAGTAACGGGGCCACAAGATGTTTTGCAACTCGAGAACAGACAGTTCACGTATTTGGAGCTACGGAGAATAACTAATAACTTTGAAAGAGAACTAGGCGAAGGAGGATTTGGTAAAGTCTACTTTGGCTGCTTAGAAGATGGTACTCAAGTTGCTGTCAAAATGCGATCCAATTCATCATCTCAAGGGAATAAGGAATTCCTTGCCGAGGTAATTCTGTGTTAATTTACTATAGTTTAAGCAACTGTTGTATGCTTTTGCATTCCAAATGTGATATTCTAATAGAAAATCTATTGCACATTGTTATTTCATGTTAGTAACTAATGTTTTCTATTCCATAGGCCCAACATTTGACAAGAGTCCATCACAGGAATTTGGTTTCACTGGTTGGCTACTGCAAGGATGGAGAATATTTGGGACTTGTATATGAGTTTATGTCGCAAGGAACACTGGAAGCACAGCTGAGAGGTGCGAAACTCCACATGCACTTGCAGGCTTGATGATTACACTATTAGTCTTAATTATACACATCATTAATTTATGTTAGAATATAATTACTCGAGTTATGATCTGCAACAGGGAGAACACATAATGCAAGACCTTTGGATTGGCGACAGCGGCTTAAAATTGCAGTCGAATCTGCACAAGGTTATCAGATCGTCATTTTTTACGTGTTTTTTGTTACAGTTTCCCTTCGTGAACAAAATTCACAACATGCAGGACTTGAGTATTTACACACGGGATGCAAGCCTCCTCTCGTGCACAGAGATGTGAAGACAGCAAACATTCTACTTAGCGAAAAGCTAGAAGCCAAGATAGCAGACTTTGGGCTGTCAAGAGCTTTCCAAAACGATGCCAATACTCATGTGTCTACAGCCGTGATGGGCACCCCAGGATACGTGGATCCAGAGTAAGCTTTCCTTCCAGCTTTGTTCATATACTGTTCTATCTATGATACAAGAACTGAATCCTTGAAAATTACCAGTATGGAATATGAACAACAAAACAAGGACTAGAAGTACAAATGAAAATAATCCAATGTAAAGACAAACTTGTGGTGGAAAATTGGTCATGTACAATTGAATACTTTTGCAGGTATTATATTAGCTACCAATTGAGCGAGAAGAGCGATGTTTACAGTTTCGGTGTAGTTCTGCTTGAGTTGATAACAGGA
This sequence comes from Pontederia paniculata, assembly GCA_001647135.1. NCBI lineage: Eukaryota > Viridiplantae > Streptophyta > Magnoliopsida > Commelinales > Pontederiaceae > Pontederia > Pontederia paniculata. The sequence continues at coordinate 54,819 of LTAE01001102.1, read as the reverse complement.
AAACCTGCAATTCTACCAGACAACACTAATCTTGTTCAGTGGGTGAGCCGAAGGCTTGCCAGAGGGAACATCGAGGATGTCACCGATCCGAGGATGCAAGGGAAGTACGATATAAATTCTGTCTGGAAGTGCGCAGAAGTGGCCCTGAGGTGCACGTCACAGTCCTCCGGCCAGTCCCAGAGGCCGACCATGTCAGGCGTCGTGATGCAGCTGAAGGAGAGCTTGGAGCTTGAGACTGTTAACCTGTTCACTGGCGACGACGAGAACATGTACTCCGAAGTAACCGACGTGAGCTACGGCAGTACTCTAGAAATAGAGCACGTTCCGAGAATGCCAGCAGTTGGTGGCCCATCCGCACGCTAATAGTGTTGTTGCCCCTTTCCACTATTCGCCATTAGAGTGGACATGTTTGCTCTCGAACTGGCAAGGTGTTTTTTAAGATTTAGCGTTCCGTCCCATCGTGTGTTGTACATTATTCTGCATTTTGAGGTTTGTGTGCCTTCCCTTTCTCCAGCAATGATGCATTAATGTACTATATATATCCAAAAAGATAACCATAGATTTGTGAAGCTGATAGCTATTTTAGCTGTCATCTGCAAGTTTCTCAATGTATAAGATTGCAGTTAATAAAAAAAAGATTGCAGTTAATTAAAAGCTACTTTTGATTGAGAATCGGACTGTGCCAACTTAATTCAGATATTGGAAATAGAGCAAAACATAATTCCTGATATCGGCGAAGTCTTCAAACATTTTTTTTTTTTTAAAGAAAGGAAATCATGCATTAGAATGTAATTCTCAATTGTCCTGGTACAAAAAAGGTAAGAGGCCTTGAGGAGGCTCCTCTTCATACAAAATATTAAAAAGAGAGGTTCTTCCTAATTTTGCAAGGTAATCAGCAGCTCTATTTGCTTCTCTGGGTACATAGGAAGTAACAAAACTGTCGAAGAATTTTAACGCATTCTTTATATCAGTGACGATGTTGCAGATTTTTCATGGTATCTTTGTGCTTTGCCTTATCATTTTGATCAACATGTAATATCATATATATTGAGAGGCAGCAACAAGCCAACAGATTACCTATCAAAACTAGGACGACATAATCTTTTACACATTTTATATTAAGAGCAATCACCTCATGGTCTCTTATCATTTTTGTATCAAGTTGGTTATCTAACTTAATGAATGAATTCTTTTTTTTAAAAAAAGCTACTTTTGAACCAATAATCTTTTATAGATTGTTAGTAATTTAAACTTAAAATTATTTGTCCACTAAATTATTTTATTTATTTATTTTAATTTATAAATAAAATAACTTTGTGACCGATTTTATACAAAATTCCATAAAAAATTCTGTCAAAAATCGGCGATTTTCTTGTAGTTAACATGACTATTTATTATAAGGCTGTGTTTGGGGAGGCAGCGGCTGACCAAACCGCTACCCTCCCCTCTCACATGAGACGCTGGGGGAGGGCAGCGTATGGGCAAAACGCTGCCCTCCCAAACACAGCCTAAATAAGCAATCGGTTCAAAAGATGTGTGCCTTGGTTTATTTGAATAAAAAATTATGCGCTCAACCTATAAATGCATTTATAATTAGGACACAAAATCTTAAAACTTGTTGGGATATGAACAAGAAAAGGTATTCGCAGACAAAGAAGACCGACATTAAAAAAAATTCACTATAAAAAAGAAGAAAATATATCATAAAACTCTATTTTTTATATATAAATCACTACAATTTTTTTCTTTCATAATTTTAAGTACATAGTATAATAATCAATGTTATTAAAATCGGATCGGACCGATCGGTTCAACTGGTTCAATCGCGAACCGGTGGCTGGACCGGTCCGGTTTTAGGGTAAAAACGGATGTGATATTGGACCGGATGAAACCGGTTCGAACCGGATAAAACTGACGAACCGACGAACCAGTCCAAGACCGGGTTCAGGTTCAAAATTGAAAAAAAAATAATCAAAGTAAAAAAAATACAAAAATAGAAGCAAAAGTTATATAAAAGGAAAATAATTTAAAGCAATTACTAAAAAAAATGGAAACAAGAATAAATATGGAAGGAGAATGAATAAGAAGAATAAATGAGAATTAAAAAAAGAAAGATTTGGTAATAATTGAAAGTTAACTAAAATAATAGGAAAGTGAACAATAATTTGAATTAAAATAATTAATATAATATTATTAGTATAGTAATAATATCAAATAGCATAATTTTTGGGTAAGCATTAAATTTTATAAAAAAAAACAATTGGCAAGAATAAAATTGGAAAGACGAAATAAATAGGAAGAGAGTAAATAAGAAAATAAATGAAAAAAAAGGTTGAAATAAAAGAATTTCAAAAAAACTTAGCAATAATTTGGTATAAATAATTAATATAACATTATTAGTATTATATAAATAATATATCAGTTTCATGCGTTTTTATAATGCATTATTTTTTAATATAATAAATATTTTTTTAGAAAAATGATTCAATTCAAATCAAGGTAAAAAATTATTGAAAGAAATAAAAATAGATTTAAAAAATAATGCTCGGCAAACTGAAATGATAAAATATAGGTGAATTAGTAAAAATATAGAGGAAGAAGGTGAAATTAAAAATAAACAAAAAAATAATCAAAAAAATTAAGGGTGAGTCAAAATAAAATAAATTAATATGACATTATTACTATCATATAAAAGATAATAATAATAATTCATTAATCATCATTATTTTAAATAAGCACATATTTTAGACATACAATAAATAATATTTTAAATTATATATGATTATTAGTTAGTTATTATTATATATTTTATATAATCTTAATTATATTATATATCTTAAATTATTATAAATAATATTATTTTAATAAATTCCGGTTCAACCCGGTTGAATCCAATTCAATCGATCCAACCGTGACCCAGTTGATCGTCAGGTCCGATCTCCGATCCGATTCTAATAACATTGATAATAATTTAATGCACAACTACAAATTCTATCTCTCAATATAAAAATTTAGGGATATTGATTAATATGTTTTGGCCCAAAAGACAATATTGTTGTGGCTGTGAAATCTCCAAAAACTTAGCTATTCTCCTTTTTCTTGGATGAATATTTTTCCCATTGACTTCAATTTTAGGGCCTGTTTGGCTTAGCTGATAAAAAATATCTGATAAGCACTAATGCTGATAAGCAATTTAAGTGCTGATACTTATTTTAAAATATAAGTAGTTACGTGTTTGGATAAAAGTGCTGATAATATCAATAAGTAGTTATAATGTTTGTTAAAATAAATATTGACTAATATACCCTTAAAGTTATATGATAACAATATTAAAAGATATGGATAAAAGAGTAATATAATTGATTAAAATTAATAAGTCAACAACTTTAAAAATAAGCAGGGGGGACTTAAGTAGTTATAATGTTTGTTAAAATAAATATTGACTAATATACCCTTAAAGTTATATGATAACAATATTAAAAGATATGGATAAAAGAGTAATATAATTGATTAAAATTAATAAGTCAACAACTTTAAAAATAAGCAGGGGGGACCCTGCGTATTTTTTTTCAACTTATAAGTAATTATCTAACAACTTATAAGTAAATATTTTTAGTTACCAAACATGGAGATATTCTAAAAATTACTTATAAGTAGTTTTAACCTACTTATAAGCTTAGCCAAACAGGCCCTTAAACCGAAAAACTTCCGTGCAGATTCAATGGAGAGAGATGTGCAGTCTTCAATTAACTAAGACGTGCGAATTAAACCTTTTCTTAACTAAACATGTTGGCACGTCCATAGACGGTTGATCGTTTCTTGCTCACAGGAAATGTGGCTGCGTGCATGGTTTGATGTTGGAAAGCTACTAAGCCAGGGTGGTGGATTCAGTATTAAATATTTAACCCTAGTTTAATCATACAACGCATACAAGTCCATCGAATTGATGATACTGAATTCATCATTACAAGTTATAAGAGGAGGACGAGCTGGTAGGAGAAGGATACGGCCGCCTTGACAATATGGGATACTATGGTGCCTTCAGACTCATGAAGAGGATTCAAGTTTTGTCATTCATTGTGTTGATATCAGTGATCTCAACTTATGTTCATTGTCAGTCTGCAAACACGGCAGGTACGTATCATTTTCAGTTCTCAGAAGAACAAACCACTTCCTTGAGCTCCTGAAAGATTAGGCATTCATGCATCTTAGCTTATTTTTCAAGTTGTATGCAGCTTTGATATGCAAACGTTAGCTTTTCTGTTTAAGCAATTAATGGTCCTCTTTCTCAGACGAACTTTTGATCTCGGAGTTATCTGCATAAAAAAAAAGGTTTCTTGATTTGCAGGCTTCATCAGCATCGACTGCGGAGCCATCGCTAATTATACCGATAAGATCACCGGCATATGGTACACGACCGACGACCAGTTCATAGATTCAGGTGTGAAGCACAAGATTGCAGGCCTCTCATCAATTCCTTCCCAGCAGCTGAGCACAGTCCGAAGCTTCCCAAACGGAACCCGGAACTGTTACAAGATACCTGTGACGCAGTACAGCAAGTACCTTGTGAGGACAACCTTCATGTACGGGAACTACGACGGTTTGAATCGTGCAACTGCCGCCAGACCTCTACTGTTTGACCTCCACCTCGGCGTCAACCTCTGGAACACGGTCAACATCACCGACGCAACACAGACAACAATCGAAGAGGCCATCGCCGTTGCAGTGACGAACTCCATGTCGGTGTGCTTGATAGATAAGGGCTCCGGGACGCCATTTATTTCTGCTCTGGAGCTGAGGCCGCTCAAGGACTACATGTATCCACAGGCCACTACCGCACTCTATCTCGTCCTCTTTAATCGGATCAACGTTGGACCAACCACGACTGACAGTCTCAGGTATTGAATGAAAAAAAAAAAACAAAGATTTTTGTGAGTTTTTTTTTCTAGAAATGATTTATTCTTTTGTTGTACATTAACAAATAACTGGACAATCTTTTATATTTAATTTTATGTCCAAAAGTAATCTTATTACTAGAGATGGTGAAACTTTTCACATTTATCCCTTATCTCTTTATTAATTTTTTTTCCTTCAAGGTAAATATGAATACGTATTACAAGGACATTGCACCATTATTCTTCTATTTCTTTTTTCAAATTGATTGTAGATAAAAAGAATTAATCATGCCGAAAAAGTCATCTTGTCCTAAAGTCAAGTATTAGTCATACAATAAAAAGATAAAACTGAAAAAAATAGAGAATGCTATCACAGAGAAAACTTAATAGTTTTCCCATTTCACTATTTTTAGGGAATATTTTGCAAACTATTCTCGATAAAATTAAGCACAAACATATTTATTTATTTTTAAAAGAAAAATAGAAAATCAAACAGAACATATGGTCAATTGGTACTACGTTTAATTCCCGTCTACCGTCATTAAACCCTTTTAAGAAATGGATCTAATTTTACTAATAGTAAAATAAAATTACTTTTTGTGGTATAGCTAAAAATTATGATAAATAAACAAGGTTATAAAATATATTTATATGATTTTGAAAATTTTATTATTAATTTTTCTGTTATATTTATAAAACTGGGACTTATAAATCTGACGTACAGGTATCCGGACGACCCTTACGACCGCACTTGGAGACCCTACAGCGGTAACTCCGGAGTATGGACGGAGATATCCACCACGTCGATAGTGGCAAACTACGACCAGGACCCCTTCGAGGCGCCGACGACCGTCATGTCGACGGCGGCCACCCCGGTGAACTCGAGCAAGATGGAGTTCTACTGGGACTTCGCCCCCGGTGACGCCCCTGAAAACTCCTTCTTCGTCAACTTCCACTTCTCCGAGTTCTCATTGCTCCCGGCCAACGTCTCTCGCCGCGTCTTCAACATCTACCTTAACAACGACGTCTGGCAGGCCGACTACACCCCGCCGATCCTCAAGTCCGGCTATGTCTCCAACCCGAAGCCCTTGGACCCGAAGGCGAAGTATCAATGGGCGCTCAACGCCACGCCGGTCTCTGATGAGATCTACACGGGGATGGACCTCGTGGAGCTGCCCACTGACTCCGGTGACGGTACGTATGTGCTGAAATCTTTGATTGATATAAATGTATGAAAGATGTTCGCAATTGGGCCTCTAAGAAGTTAACATGCATTATGCGGTCACTTTTTTTTTTCCTTCATGATAATTTTTCTGGGACAAGATGAAGAGCAACATTCTCAAGGGTAGGAGGAAAAAAAATTGTCGAATTATATGGTTTTATATGACCATCGGTGATTTTTTTGGCCTTTTCCGATTTGAAAATTGAAACAGCTAGGAGTATGACAATTTAGGGAAGAAATCGTGTAGACATATGCCTGGCTCCTGTCTAAATTTAAGATTCGAGTTAGAGAGTGTTCTTAGTGCACATGATGTGTGCTTAGGCATGAAAGACATGGAAGTCAAAATCTTGCTGAAGCATGATCAGATAAAGTTCATGCTGTTCAAGGCACATATCGAAAATTTTAAACAAGATTCAATATTTTGAAAAAAAAAAACCTAAAAACACTTATCCTTCTTGATATGTAATTTCTTGTTTTTTACTTTCATACCAAAGAAAAGGAAAAAAAGAACCATCCCTCAGTATCTCTTTTTTAACCCCAAAAGAAATGCAAAGGAGAAACAATTTGTGGTGATCAATCCAAGCATATTGAAAGTTTGTCAGAAGTATCTTTCAAAATATATGTTTATCATTCATCTCTTTCACATATTTGAAATGTCATTATTGGAGCATGATTGAGAGTAACATGGCTTGGACTTATCACTTTTATTTGGTATTTTCTTATTATCTTTTGATTTGTAGCTTGCTCCAATTTTTTTTTTTTTTTGAAGGGGGAGTTTGCTCCAATTTACTTCCTGGATATCGTTTATATATTTATTTCATGATATAAGTTGTAGAAAGAATGCTACTTGCTTTTGATTTCCAGTTATTTTGTTTTTCCTCTTCTATGGAGCCAGCTGATGCCATCACTGCAATCATGGTAGAATATCACATGAAGACAAGTTGGATGGGTGATCCATGTGCTCCAAAGATATATTCATGGGATTCTTTGAATTGTAGCTATACTTCTGATCCACCAAGGATCACATCTGTGTAAGTTGTCAATAAAAAAAAAGAAGTTACTATAACATTTATGAAAAAAGAACATGATATTCAATGCAGTTATATAATTCAGAAATATGTCATCAAGGGCGTTAGCTGGTGTTGTTTCTTCTTCTTTTGCCAAGCTCATTGCACTTCAGTACCTGTAAGTACTGGCAACTTTAGTTTGTTGTCTTACCTCTCATGCTCCACTTAGTTTATATGAGAAATTAAAGGATAAAGATGATTATCAAACTAAATCAAGATTCTGTTATAAGAAAACGTAACCTTGAACTGCAGTAAAAATATTGATTGTGTTTCTTAATCTTGAAAATGAAATTGATTTTGATCCACAGCATTATGATTTTTATTTTTGGCTTAGTTCTTACTCTACTATATGAAACACTAGAATGTCTTTTATCCCTTGGCCATTATTGATATAATTTTTACTTTCCAATGAGCTTCAATCTAAAATTTTGTTGTTCAATTTTTATAAGTTCTGCGGTTATGTAACTAACATTGAGCGCATGTAGATCACAACCTTCAACCATTGAATTTATTCCATTATTTAACCAAAACAAAAAATTTAGACTCTCATGATAAAATGATCGAGGAGCAATTACTTATATTGAGTAATACGAGTATGTTTGCCATTCATAGTCTCCATAATTATGACAAGTTCCTCATGCCGTAGCATACAAAACCAAAACATTTTTGTCCTCCTTTATTTGCTTTTATTAGTTGTTGTATTTTCATTTCTCTGTACTTAGTGTAATGAATTGAATAGTAAAAGATGCAAACTTCAATGAATTCTGGTATCATTTCAGGGATTTATCTTACAATAACCTAACAGGAGCTATTCCTGCTGTTCTGGCAGATCTACCATTGCTTAAACTTCTGTGAGTATTATATTCAACTGTGAGATTGTTTTATTTCTTATGGAAGAAATTAACGCTGCAACTTTAAGTGTAATTTGCAGAGATTTGTCTAACAATCAACTGAATGGATCAATTCCTTCTGCTATACTTGCCAAGTCAGGACTCACATTAAGGTTTTCTCTCAAATTTTCTCCTATAGTTGTTGCATAAAATGTTACATTGTTTCCCTGCATCTTGTATTTTTCCTATTACTTACTTTTACATATTAATTTGTTTTCAATAAAGAGTACTCCTTTTGGTAATTGATAAAGATAGTTTTCTGTCCATATACTTTTGTGAAAGTTAAAACCCAGGATAAACATAGTGATATATTCTAACTTTTGCCTAAATGTACAATATAAATAATGGTCTTTTATTTAACAAAATGGTTAATCACATATACAACTTCTGATTTGTTTTATATTTATATCCTCTCAGTTCTCAATCCAAAAAACATTTTTGATTTCGTACACAACATCACATGAATGGAATCTTTTGCCTAGTGTGACTTTTAAATAGAGGTAGGGAAATAAGGGCACAGAGTTATAAAGAATAAATACATAGAACCAGAGCATTTGGAAATGATGAAAGACGAATATTAGTGCTTCTCAGAAACACATACACTTAAAAATATCATGACGTAATCAAGGTTGTCAAGATTCCGATCCAGCTAGTAAGATCTTATAATGTTACGATCGTTCATAGGGAGAATGATCATGATCTTACCCAAAGGATTGAAAATGTAGGATCTCTTTTGGATATCGATCCAAATCTTAAAAGCAAATCTAATGGGACTTGGTCGAGTTCTCTCTCATGATTTCATCTTTTTCTCTTATATGTCCTTCTCATTCACACATTGACCTTAACATTATCCAAGGATCCAATATTCTCTTATGGTTTCAGGATTTCAATATCTTTTGTTGAAGCTTCGTTGTCATTATTGATCGTCCATCAATATCATATTTTCATTTCAATATCTTATTTTGCTTCTTTAAGGTCCGACGTAGTGTTACTATTATGAGGGCAAGAAGTATGTTGCGTGTGTTATATGTTTTATATACTTTACCAAATTACTAGTAATTCTAATATGGCGCATCAGGGTACATACTCCTCTTTATCTATTATTATTCTTAAAGTTTACATTAAAATATGATATTATTCTTCATTAATATATATATATATATGTATATATTTGTTTATACGAACTGATCCCTATGATCCTTGATCCTCAGACCTTCTTCTGATCCTAAGTAGACAAGCGATCTTGATAACCTTGGTTGTAGTAAATGGGGCTTTGAGATGCTGAGTCGACGTTAGATATAATTGTAAAATATCTAGTTGGCAACTTAGGATAAATTTGGGCAAGTTAAGATATTTCTGCACATTTTTGCCCTGAATTGTTGTACTTCCATATCTGTTGGCAAGCTAATAATTAAAATCATACATAAAATCATGTCATGGAGAAATTTTGGGTTATTTTGTGTGAAAAATAACCCAAGGCTGATCCATTTGAGATCTTTTGAACACTTGTTCATAAGTCATAACGTGAACTGTTGCGGGTCTCAATCGAGAGAAATATCACACACAGAAGAAGACACAAGGTTCATTCTTAATTGGTTTGTGTCATCGGGCGGGAGAAAAAATATTATGTGATGAGAGAATCACAAAAAGGATTACAAAGACTCATACAATCTCCTAACCCTAACTCTAGAGAGTTTATATAGGCACAAAAGATAGAAATTTGCCTTAAAATAGAACTCTGTAATAGTCCTCAGAAAATAAGATACGAATCACAAGAAAATATAATCGACCCGTAAAACAGCAAGATCCCCGTATGTGAGGATCCCTTAACTATGGAGCATCTTACTAAATTTGTGAACATATGAGTTTCAACTGGGTTAGAATTCAAGACATTATCAACATGAACATATAATATATTCATTTAAATAAAGAAACTTAAAATTCTATCAAAAGAGTAAATGGGAACAAAGGGAGTTTCATAGCCTAAAATATTATATTATGTGCTCATTTCATCTTTTTTATTATTTGTTTTTCGTTGGGCCTATGGTCTGAAATTGCTAGCTTTTCTATGATCCTATATTTATTTATTCTCTGATTTATTGTCTTCTTACATTCGCTGATAGAAGACAATAATTGCTGATCTTGAAACTATTTGCCTGTTGACTCTGATTTTAAAATAATGTTTTAGTTTATAAATTTTGACGAAACACTGGAAAATGTGAACATATGAACATGAATTTCTGTTTTGTTAGGGTTGAAGGAAATCCAAATCTTCTGTGCAATGGGGCCGTATGTGGACCAATGCCAATCCCACCACCACACCCGACGCATATTACAACACTGATTATCGTAGTTATATGTGTTGTGACTGTGCTACTTCTTTTGGCAGGATTATTGTTTATCCTACACAAAATGAGAAAGCCTCCAGGTTTGCTTCTCGCAGAAAGTTCTAGAGCAAAATTTTATTCATTGCTCAAATTTTGCTGTAATCTACTGGGAAACCAAAATTACCAGTGCTACTTCTTATTATATCAAGTTCTATTTGATAGTTCCATCAATATCCACACCAATGCCCATACCAGCAATCAATAATCAACAATTTACTTACAAGGACTTGGAAAAGATTACTAAGAACTTTGAGAGCGTCATCGGGAAAGGAGGCTTTGGGGCTGTATACCATGGGTGCTTACAGGACGGTACCCAAGTGGCAGTCAAGGTGCGGTCCCAGCAATCATCACAGGGTACTAAAGAATTTTTAGCAGAGGTAAGTAGGTAACTTTTACATTCAGTCTAAGATTAGAGGACCATCGATCTAATACTTATGTTATTTTGGTGAGTTGTGTCATCACTCTTCCTATTTTTCACATTTGTTATGAATAAATCAATAGGTCCTTTTCATTGAGAAAAGTTTGATAAATTGGTTGGAGTCTTGGTCTGCAATTATTCACTCATCGATAAATCGGAATTATGAAATTATCAATATATAGGTTGTGAGGTGACTTCCCGACCCTTCTCTGCCACTTAATTGTGGAGTTTTTCTTTTTCTTCCCACAGAGAATATCATAAACTTATAGAAACTTAAGAAAACTCTTTTATGCTGGAGACTGAAAATATTAATATAATAACTACTATTGGTCTCATTTAAGGCAAACCATAAATGCATAAATTCTTAAATAGTTTCTTAAGAAGGAATTCTTAAAACGTTTTCATTGTATTCTTCACTTTTTATGCTGACAATCATCTTGTTTTCTTTATTTTTTTTTACTGACTTTTGTGCTAAATTCATATCTGAGATTTGTAACGCAGGCAGAGAACTTGACGAGGGTTCATCACAAGAACTTAGTTTCTTTGGTTGGCTACTGCATGGATGGAGATTATCTGGCACTTGTGTATCAATACATGCCTCAAGGAACCTTGGAAGATCATCTTAGAGGTTCTCAAGTCTCCGCTAACACAAATTTTTGTTTATCTAAAACTTATGATGTGAAATATGATGGCAGTTGTTCCCTGGTCAACAATGGTCCAATAAAATTTTAGGAAGAATAATAATTAAAATATACTACGATAGCAAAGAGAAAGCATATTGGGACACAAATTAAAAACCAAGTATCATCAATATTACTGTGAAGAATTTTTTTCCATCCCTAACTAATTTTCGGTTTCACCTTATTTTTCCTGTGGGGTCTAAGTCTTCTCTAACCCTGAACCATTACTTTGATTTTGATCAAACTGAGCCTATTTTTATGGGTTTCTTGAGTTTGACTTACAAAATAAAGCTACAGCCAAGCATGAGCTGACTCACGTTGTATGATCCCATGTAGAAATGTTGCCATTGATAGTACGACATGGTGGTTTTTCTCTAGAATAATGTGTTAAAGCGTTATGAGTATCACTATGATCTAATTTGAAAGTCAATAATTGTCAATTTGTTTCAGCTCACTGAAAACTAGGAGTATTGTATAACTACTAGAAACAGACACTTCTTAGAACCTTACAAGATAATGCAAATACTTCCAGATTTGTATGTCCCTCTTCTCTGTAACTTCATTATAAGTCGTTGGCTCTTGGAAAAAAATTAGGGAAGGGATTCTATTATCAATTTGATATCATGATTCATAAGCTAGCTAACAAGTTGCTGGATAGTTTTCAACAGGTAAAATTCAAAGCAACATTGCTTTTAGTTGGAGACAACGTTTAAATGTTGCACTTGAAGCTGCACAAGGTTTGGCTGGAATACATAATGCATCTCTGATGTTTGGTTTTGTTTTTAACCAATCGACACTGATGAGCTTAGTGATAAGCAGGACTGGAGTACTTACATGTAGGCTGCAATCCACAACTAGTTCATAGAGATTTGAAGACTGCAAACATCCTGCTGAGTGAAAAACTTGAGGCCAAAATAGCAGATTTTGGGCTTTCAAAGCCTTTTGAAGATGATGTCCCAATGGTACCCTCAGCAGTTGTTGGTACCCAAGGATATCTTGATCCTGAGTACGTCCTGGATTCCTTTTGAACTGCCCTTTACTTTTTTCATATTACATAAGGAGCTTGAAATTGAACATCTCTTTACCAAGTATCACAACTTAATCATAGCAATGAAATTTACATCATAACAATAGACTTGACTGGATTTTGTTACATTTTGAGCCCACTTCTGCTTTTGCATAGGTCGCATGTGTGCAATAATAGGCATAAACCAATAATAGCATTGTGATATTCAGTGGAATTCACATCATAACAGTACACTTGACTGGATTCTGTTGCTTTTTGAGCTCACTTCTGTTTTTGCATAGATCAATTGTGAGCAACCATCATTCTTTTTCCAAGGAAGTTTACATGGCATGAAATAACTTTACGAATACACATTAGATTTGTCAAGATTGTACATCTCTAGATTAGAGTTGTCCCATGTGTGTTCTAAGCACATTCTAGCTTCTTTTCTTTTTGTTCAGAGGACATTGTAAGTTATCATGTTGTGAAGATTAGTATGTAGCAGGAGCTATATTTTCCAAGGAGTGTCATTTTTTAGACTAGTATCATCTGAAGCTTTTGTTGCAGTCGCTTGTAGATAATGAAATGTCAAGTTTTGTTTGCTTATAAATTATGTTTAGATTGCAGAGGGTGATCATTTTGCTTTTGTTGTGTATTATCAGGTACTATAGTGGAAACCAACTCAGTGTGAAGAGTGATGTTTATAGCTTCGGAGTTATTCTTTTGGAGTTGGTCACAGGTCATTCCCCCATAATAAGAGATAAAGAGTGTGTACATATAGTTCAATGGGTGCGCCAAAGGCTTTCCAACTGGAACATTGAGGATATTGTTGATCCCAAGATGAAAAAGGACTATAATGTGAACTCCGTGTGGAGTATTATTGATGTCGCACTAAAGTGCACATCCATGTCGTCCCAGCAGAGGCCTAACATGACCGATGTTGCTGCACAGTTAAAGGAGAGCTTGGCTCTAGAGAACAACACTGCTTACCAGTATTCGGACACCTTTAATTCGTTCACAGGATATAATGCTGCAGGAGTTCCAGGCGTAGGCGGGCCGGCACCAAGATAATATCACGCACAATTGCGCGCTCAAAGATGTCTTGCTTTGTTTCTGCAATAAAATCTTTGAACTTTTATTTGAAGTTTAAGCTTTTTCGGAGTTGTTTGCATTACCACTTAGTTGTCTTGCGTCTTTTCAGATTTTGGAGAAGTAATTTGCCGTCCAACTTAATAATATTCCCTCTAAAAAAAGGGAAAAAATGGAAGATTTATTTTCTATATAATGAAGTTGGGTTGTATCTAGCTCTGACTTTGGCATGTAATTGCATAAGTTTAAGGTTGCAATAAGATTACATGGTGATAATATAGATTGAAATGGACTACATATGGGGCTGGAACGGGAATACAACATTTTTCTCGTTGTTTGTTTGACCCCTTTATTTTCTTTACCTAAAAAAAAAACTAACTCCAAAAGTAATCATTGATTCGAGACCAATTGTTTTGTACGTGCTCTATAGTGTCATCACAAAGATTCCCGGATGCAGGTTAAAATTTACTCCGGTTGATAAGAAAAAAAAAAGTGTAGCACACATATGGACACTTTTTATTATTATGAACATCATTTGTATTTTTTATCGTTATTTTTTTCTTGCGCTACATATATTATATTAAAAATGTCTTTAACTCTGGACAGAAAAAAATTTGTGATAGATATGAAAAAAATATTTCAGAGTCTGCAAATTAGTTGTACTAAATGTGACTTGGCTATTTTTAAAGTCATGTGAGTGAAAAGGTAAACTTTGACTAAATTAATAATTTTAAAAATCAGATTTGAAATTATTAACTCTTCGAACTTCTCAATGAGTAAATCAAACTTCATTTCACAGGCTATATTTATATCTGTTGTTGCTATTGACATTTAATCTATTATGCAAATATTTTGTCATTTGATGTTTCTTTTTCTGTCAGAAGGCTCATTACCTAAAGTTTGAAATAGATAAATCTTCATCAATAAAAATTGAAACCTGAGCGGTCATTTGTTCAATACATTAGAATCTTTCTCATTGTTCATGCAATTATTTGGACGGCCTATACCTAATTTTATTTAAATTATGAATAAACGAATATATAGCATATTATGTGTAGCAATTATGTAGCAAAAATTTAGATTATTAGATGACCTTCAGTTCTAGTTTGATATGGACCTAAATCATTTATCCATAAATTTGTTGCAAATAATATTCCGTACATAATTATTAAACTTTTAATTTTTTTTATACTGAAACACGATTATGAAGATATAAACATAATTGCCATCTTTTTTTCTTGTCGAATTTGATTCAAATTTTAATCCAAATTTATCTGATTGTTTTCAATTGACCGTTGCATCAAGATATTCTCTTTTTTTTTTATTTAAATAGGTAAATTAAACAAAGCAATTCTAAATACTACACGTGTCCATACATGTAATATTGCGGTGTTGACTTCTTTTTAATTATCATTTTACAGAATTATGACATAATTATTGGACAAATTGATTGCAAGCAAATTTTTTGAAATGAAAACTACTGAACTTTAACCATTATCATAAAAAAATGAATGGTCTTGATACAAAACTCAAGGATTTCTACTGGCGGAGAACTGTTATGACTGAGAAGCGGAAAACAGGGAGTGAAAAGGCAGGAGAAAATAACGTAGAAGATGGCAAAGGAAATGAAGAAGAAAACTACAGAGAAGACGAAGATAGAAGCAGCAAAGGCACAGAAGGAAGCGAGAAGAAAAATAGCGGCAAAAGTTCAGAAGAAGGGAACGCGAAGAGATTAAGGAAGAAACCAGCGTTTTTTAAAGACTTTGTAATAAAAATATGAAAGCTCTAGAAGATTCGAAAGCTCGAGAAGATTCGAAAACCAAAGTATAAAAGGAAGGGAAATGTAAACGCAAACTTAGTTGTGGAATAAAAAAAAAGTGGCTTCGGCCTTGGAGTTGGAGGAGAGCTCGAATGCTCCTCGTCGCCTTCTTCTTCCCAACAACTTCCATATCTTTTCTTGACTTGTTCTTTCCTTGAGTCTGCAACACCAACATTGGCCGCTTCGTGCTCGACCTCGACGGCTCCATTACCGGCGACGACGTCCCTCATCCGGCCGCTTCACAGGAACGATTCCAAACTCAAGACGTCTTCGGAGCTCCGCAACCTGAACCTGCACACAGAGAAGACGAGTGAGGAGAGAGGAAAATAGGCGACGACTTAAATATTTACCGAGACGGACGATTCGAGGAGCTTCCCTCGACTCTCTTGCGTTGTGGGCTTGCGGCACGACTGGGCCTCTACAGTTCTCCTTCCACAGTAGATCTAGTGAATTACTAAGCACCTAAACCAGAAGTTGAAATGCAGGCTTAACATTGGTGCTTTCATTGAGAACAATTGCGTTCATCGGAGAAAGAACAACATCCGACAACGACGATTGCATGGCAGAGGGAACTCGATGGGCAAGAATGGAGGAATCTATCAATAAGTTACAGAGTTTTGTAGAGCAACATTTCTTGGCATTTACAGAAGGTATGAATTCACTCAATTCTAAGTATGAATCATTAGCCAAGAGGGTGGAACAACCTGCACAAGAAGAGGAAAGCAATCAGCAATCGATGCAATCAGTAACAAGAACAAGTACCAAAGCTCAAACGACGACGCCTATGGGAGTACTGAGGAATATGAAGATGGAGATTCCTAAATTTTGGGGAGAGGATCCTCTCGGATGGATCTTTAAAGCTGAACAGTTCTTGGATTTCTAAGAAATTGCAGAAGAGAGTCGAATTACTGTTGTTTCATTTGCTTTTGAAGGTGCAACTCTTCAATGGTATCAGTGGATGTATAGAAATAAATAGATTAGTTCATGGTCTCAATTCGTGAAGGCGTTGGAAGTTAGATTTGGACCTTCTGAATTTGAGAATTTTTAGGGAGCTTTGTCCAAATTAACTCAGATCGGAACTGTTCTTGACTATCAATCACAATTTGAAAGATTGTCAAACAGGGTTATGGGCATATCAGAATCCTTTTTATTATCTTGTTTCATATCAAGATTAAAACCCATAATTAGGAGAGAAGTGCAATCCTTCAGACCCACATCACTGGTGCAAACTATTGGATTAGCTAAGCTATAGGAGGAGAAGTTAAATGAAGGGGTCAACTACAGGGCAAATTCTTATAGACCTATGGGGCCGTCTGTAGTCTCTATGGCTAAATCAATGAATCAACAACAAATACCTACATTGGCAGGAGGACAATCTAACTCTCAAAGCTCGAATACTATATAGACTACAGGAAGCAGTTCTAAACCAAATGAGGAGGTGATATCTCTACCACTAAAAAGATTAACATCAGAAGAAATGATGAAAAGAAGAGAGAAAGACTTATGTTATAATTGTGATGACAAATTTCATAAAGGACATAAATGTCGTCCTAAATTTTTATTACTATTGGTTGTTGATGAGAACCAGGATGATACAATAATTGAGTCAAGAGACAATCATAAAACAGAAGAATCTATGGAAATCAATTTACATGCCTTGACAGGAGTTGTGT
The DNA here is from genome assembly GCA_001647135.1 of Pontederia paniculata. Lineage (NCBI taxonomy): Eukaryota > Viridiplantae > Streptophyta > Magnoliopsida > Commelinales > Pontederiaceae > Pontederia > Pontederia paniculata. Next base: position 37,673 of record LTAE01001102.1, on the reverse strand, counting down.
TACCTAAAACTTTCATACTAACATGGGTAATTGGAGAACAAAGTATTACAATCTTAGTTGACAGTGGTTCTACACACAATTTCATTCATAAGCAAACTGTCAGTAGACTGGGGCTGACAATTACTCCTATATATTTTAATGTGATGATCGGAAATGGGGAGAAGCTGAAATGTGAAGGTAAATGCTCACAAGTTGAGTTTGTGATACAGGGTGTTGAATTCAGAGAAGAATTTTATGTATTACCTATTGAGGGTACTAAGATGGTTCTGAGAGTTCAGTGGCTACAGACACTAGGACCTATTACAATGGATTACAGAGATATGACCATGGAATTTTGGAGACAGGGAGCGAGAGAACTACTTAGAGGAGAAATTTTGAAGAAACCTCAGTCAGTAACTCACTACCAGTTAAAGAAATTAATAAAAGCATATGCTATTATGACTTATTTCCACTTATCTGTGGTGGAGGAAATGAATGAAAGTGGGAAAGAGGAGCTTAATGAGTCAATCAGGAAATTACTGGAACAATTTGAAACTATCTTTGCTAATCCTACAACTCTACCTCCTTTCAGAGAAGTACAACATTATATTCATGTACTGGAAAATAGTAGACCAGTTAATGTGCGGCCTTACATGTATCCACATTTTCAGAAAAATGAGATAGAGAAATTGGTCAGAGAAATGAAAGATCAGAGAATTATTCAACATAGCTCGAGTCCTTATTCTTCCCCAGTGTTGTTAGTAAAGAAGAAAGATGAAACGTGGAGGTTCTGCATTGACTACAGAGCCCTCAATAACATCACTATAAAGGATAAGTTTCCAATACCTACCATAGATGAACTATTGGATGAACTTAATGGTGAGCCTATTTTTCTAAACTGGATTTAAGAGCAGGATACCATCAAATTCGTATGGCTCCTGAAGACATACCTAAAACTGCTTTTAGGACTCATGAAGGCCACTATGAATTCTTAGTTATGCCGTTTGGTCTCACAAATGCACCTTCTACATTTCAGGCAATTATGAACAAATTATTTGCCCCTTATCTAAGAAAGTTTGTCATTGTATTTTTTGATGATATACTAATTTATAGCAAGGACTTGGATTCTCACTTAGAACATATATCTACAGCTTTGCAATGCCTTAGCAAAAATCAGTTCTATGTCAAGAAGAGTAAGTGCTGCTTTGCACAATTGAAGATTGACTACTTGGGACATATAGTATCTAAAGCTGGAGTAGAACCTGATGAGAGTAAGATTGTTGCGGTCAAGGATTGGCCTATACCAACAACCCTTAAACAATTAAGAGGATTTTTGGGGCTAACATGATATTACAAAAGGTTTGTAAAAGGATATGCATCCATTGCCAATTCTCTCACTGATCTTTTAAAGAAAGATAGTTTTAATCGGAATGAGGCAGCTACAATGTCTTTTCAAACTTTAAAGGCAGCGTTAATCAGGGCACCTATACTTAAACTATCTGATTTTTCTAAAACCTTTGTAGTGGAAACCGGTGCATCTGGGACAGGAATTGCGGCAGTTCTTTTACAGGAAATCATCCAATATGTTATTTTAGTAAGAAATTGAGTCCGACTCTTCAAAAAGCTTCGGTGTATGTACGAAAGATGTTAGCTATTGTGGAATCTGTTCGGAAATGGAGACAGTATTTACTAGGACATCCATTTGTTATTAGAACAGACCACAGAAGTCTGAAAGAGATATTGACTCAGGTAATTCAGATCCCAGAACAACAACGTTATGTTGCCAAATTAATGGGTTATGATTTCTCTATTGTTTACAAACCCGGATCAGAGAACAAAGTTGCAGACGCATTGTCTAGACAACAGGTAACATAGGCAATTTTTTGCGGAATAACTATGCCTATATTCCATGTCTATGATCAACTTAAACAGGAATATGCAGCTAATCAGCAACTACAAGAATTACTAACTCAGGTGCAGACAGATCCACAAGGGTATGAGGAGTTTGTTATCAGAGATGGATTACTATATAAACAAGGAAGAATATATCTTAACTCCAATTCCCCATTAATTCCAATGTTATTGAAGGAGTTTCATGAAACACCTGTTGGTGGTCATCTGGGAATTCTTAAAACTTACAGGAGATTATGTGCAGAATTTGTGTGAGATGGATGTAAATCAACTGTCAAAGTTTTTGTGCAACAGTGTCAAATCTGTCAAAGAATTAAATATTGCACTACATCAATGGCCGAACTATTATAGCCTTTACCTATTCCTGATAGGGTATGGGAAGACGTATCTATGGACTTTGTCACTTCTATGCCTAATTCAAATGGCTTTACTGTGGTGTTAGTAGTCATTGATCGTCTATCTAAGTACTGTCATTTTGGTGCTCTTCCAAAACACTATACTGCACATAAGGTAGCCAAGTTGTTTGTTGACATGATTGTCAAACTACATGGAATTCCTAGAACAATTGTTTCTGACAGAGATTCTATCTTTTTAAGTTCTTTCTGGAGGGAATTATTTACTCTAAGTGATACTAAACTACAAATGAGTTCTGCTTATCATCCCTAATCTGATGGACAGACAGAGGTTATGAATCGATGTATGTAACAGTATCTGAAGTGTTATGCTATGGAAAAACCTACTACGTGGGTAAGGTATTTGTCATGGGCAAAGTATTCTTTTAATACCTCTTATCATACTAGTTCTCAGCTAACCCCCTTCGAGGTGGTATATGTAAGGAAGCCGCCTACCATTCCTGCTTACACTCGAAGTCAATCTGCTATTGAGGCTGTTGATTCAGAGCTATTAGATCGAGATGAAGTATTGAAACTACTCAAACTCAATCTAATTAAAGCACAGCAGCGCATGAAGGCGTTTGCTGATTTACGCAGGGAAGACAAGTCTTATGAAGTCGGCAAGGAAGTTTTTGTTAAACTACAGCCTTATAGACAAAATTCGATTGCTCAGAGGGGATCTCATAAGCTTTCTCCTAAGTTTTATGGTCCTTTTTCAATACTAAGAAAGATTGGACCTGTTGCTTATGAGCTATCGCTACCCTCTGATTCACGAATTCATCCGGTATTTCATGTTTCCAAATTAAAGAAGGCTTTTGGAAGTTCATGTGTTCCGGTCTCTTTGCCGGAATTATCTATGGAAGAAGGTCCTATTGTTGTACCTATGGCTATTGTATCTACTCGCAACATTAAGCGACAGAATCGCTTTATTCCTCAAGTTCTAGTCTAGTGGACTGATACTGCCCTTGAGGATGCTACTTGGGAGGATTTGTCTACTTTCACTAAAGCCTATCCTATGTTTCACATCGAGGACGATGTCTTGTTTTCTATGGGGGGAGAAGTTGTTATGACTGAGAAGCGAAAAACATGGAGTGAAAATGCAGGAGAAAATAACGTAGAAGATGGCAAAGGAAATGAAGAAAACTACAGAGAAGACGAAGATAGAAGCAGCAACGACACAGAAGGAAGCGAGAAGAAAAATAGCGGCAAAAGTTCAGAAGAAGGGAACGCGAAGAGATTAAGGAAGAAACCAGCGTTTTTTTAAAGACTTTGTAATAAAAATATGAAAGCTCTAAAAGATTCGAAAGCTCGAGAAGATTCGAAAACCAAAGTATAAAAGGAAGGGAAATGTAAACGCAAACTTAGCTGTGGAATAAAAAAAAGTGGCTTCGGCCTTGGAGTTGGAGGAGAGCTCGAATGCTCCTCATCGCCTTCTTCTTCCCAACAACTTCCATATCTTTTCTTGACTTGTTCTTTCCTTGAGTCTGCAACACCAACATTGGCCGCTTCGTGCTCGACCTCGACGGCTCCATTACCGGCGACGACGTCCCTCATCCGGCCGCTTCACAGGAACGATCCCAAACTCAAGACGTCTTCGGAGCTCCGCAACCTGAACCTGCACCAGAGAAGACGAGTGAGGAGAGAGGAAAATAGGCGACGACTTAAATATTTTCCGAGACGGACGATTCGAGGAGCTTCCCTCGACTCTCGTGCGTTGTGGGCTTGCGGCACGACTGGGCCTCTACAGTTCTCCTTCCACAGTAGATTTGGTGAATTACTAAGCACCTAAACCAGAAGTTGAAGTGCAAGAACCCTCCCAAAATAACTGAAGGATTTTACACTACTGTAAAAAAAAGTGATTTACCAGCAGTTCTACTAGCTAATGGTCGGAATAAGGAGGAATCAAACATCAGAGTCGTCAATGTTGAAAAAAAAAAGCTTCTTAAAACCCCCAAAAAAATTTGAGTAAACTCGAAACTGTCAAAAACCTCTAAGCAATTTATAACAATCTAAAATGAGATTCTCAATCATTTGTAACCCGAAGAGAAGTAAGATTCTTAATAGCCCAATGATAAGGTGTTCTTTGTTTCTTGCAGACATAATCTGCAGCAAAGTAAGTGAGTCACATTCTATTATTATGTACTTATGTATCATGACATTTGAACCCCAAAATTCAGCTTCCAATTAAGACTGAATTAAACTTTTTGCATACAGAACCTGCACACAAGAACCCGCCATGAAATGACAGCAACATGAAGCACCTCCCCCGGGCTTGACAATGAAATATCCATTCGATTCTGAATAATTTTTTTTTCAAAGGGAAAATTTTTTGGTTGTTTTATGGGATAACGAGATACTCCATTTTTTTTCTATCACCAAAATTTCTAAATAGAAGTGGCTAACTAGCACCCTTTTTTTCAAAAAAAAAAGAAACCAAATTGTCCTTGACTTGGCTTGCATAACTTGTAGACGAGTTTTAGCCACTGTATCATGAGTGGTTAGCCATTGTTAGGAGCTACATACGTAAGCCGTTCTTTTATGAGCACAGAGTGATAGCTTCTTCATAGTAGTAGTAAGTAGACATGCATCATCCAAGGTTCAGGGGAACGAGGAGGGACATGATATTATTAGTCTGCTTGTTCCCTCTATTTAATGATGCATGTCACTGCCCAGCCCGGTAATGAGCTTTATTTTCATAATAATTTATTTTTTTTATCTTTTTAAGTAGGTTTTCCTTTTCTTTCAAACGTTATTTATATGTAATTCGGTTTTCCATGTTAGAATATTAATTATGTGAATCGTTGTTCTGTAGTACCACTAGAATTTTCATAGTGTGTCAAGTCAACATTTTCTTAGTTATATAAATAGACTAAGCTATTGACGCCCAAAAATTATTTGAGTAGAACAATTTTACCTTTATTCTGTTGAACTATTAGATTACAATCATCTGGTAAGCAAATTTGCCCCATATGGGGAGGGAGGAAGAGAGGCCAGGGCCAAAGAAGTTGATTGCTATTCCAAAAGAATGGCCTGCTCTTGAGCAAGAGTAGATTTGCTAAACTAATGATATCATGCGTCTTTGTTGTAGGAGATCAAACACACCGGGAAGACTCAGTATCATTAATTAAGTAGATTAAAGAGTGATTTTCATAAACTAGTTTTCAACTTTATTATTTCTATCCTTTCAGTTAATTTTGTAATAAAGTTATTCTTTAACAAACTATTCATTTTACATATTGTTGTAGGTTACCAAGATGATGTGGTATATCTATATATATAAGGAAAATATGAGTAAAAAGCTTTTAATCTCACATTTATCCACAAAATTTATGTGAAATAGTTTTCCTCATTTTTATCTAATTATTGTTGTATAAAATAAATTAGCATGGCAGGTACAATTAACTTAATTAAGATATAATTTTATTATAAAATATAAGTTGAAAGATGAATCTTTTTAAAAAATAAATTTGTGTGATAAATTCGGAGAAGTAGAAAAATGAGAGGTATCTACTCATATATAGATTAAATTCATAGCTTTATTTCTCTTGAAGTGTACCAAACTTTTTTATTCTGTTATAAAATGAGGTACAAAACCTAGTGCAGAAAAAGATGATCAACTAAAAATAAAAAGAGTAATAAGGCTCAGATCACTTAGTTCAAAAGTTGAAGAATATGTCACTGCACTATGATGATCGTATTCTCAAAGTGCAGCAGACTATGCTGCACAAGTACCATATCCGGGTACTGCTGCGAGGTATGATAATTTTTCAAAATATAAAATACTAATACACTATTATATATTATAAAAAAAATTTTGATACACAAGAAACCAAAAGTGTTTTAAATAGAACATTAATAACTAAAAGAATAATTTATATCCCAATATTGATTTATTACTCAAAATTGTACATAACCATCTTTCGTTTTCCTTGTACATTAAAGAAATTGTTGCATCAGCATTAAATTATTTACGGAGTATGCGGCAGGCAACCGTAAGCAGATTCCGCATCTTTTGGTTACTAAACATTCTCAGCAAACTTCATAATAAGCGTTGGCTTTTAAATATGAGGTGAAACAAAGTATATAATACACTTGAAAAGTTATAACATGTAGTTCACAAATCATAATTAGAGATAAAAAAATACACTTTAAAAAAATATATGTAAATTAGAAGTGGTTGTTAAATTAGATGTGCTATCAACAATCTTAAAAATTTAAGCCAATAAAAAAAGTAATATTCTTAATTTATATTCTTAACATGCACTCTTCACCTTGATAAGTAGTTTTTATATAGATGATTTTGTGCTTAAACGCTCTCATTTTCTGTTTATTTTAGGTTTAAATATACATTCTCTCATGTTTATTACTTCACTTTCCCAAATTATTTGTATAACTGTTATGTGGAACTTTATACCAAAATATATGCACACATTGATAAATTTCCAGCTCTTTATCTCAATTTTGATTCACAAATTTATTGCTGATCTAATCTCCTCTATTGAATATTTGGTTAGTTAAAATTTCTGAATAAGGTTCATGTTTATAACTAACCCTAAGTTCACTCCTTATGAATTTGTAATCATCAAAAAGACGAAGATTGTTGAATCTAGGATCCCGAGAGTATTTCGATGACCACAAATTTGTAAGGAAACTTAGTTTGTACTAATGAACTTGTTGAGCTGATTTTTGTAACAAGATGTTTCAAGTTCAGAAGTT
>LTAE01001102.1:0-29457 GCA_001647135.1 Pontederia paniculata | reverse complement strand
TTGGTTCAAGGTTTAAATTTGATTTGTCTCATTAATCACACAAGTAGAAGTCCTAGATGAACCCTACCCTTAGAAAAGACTTCCTTGATTTGCATCAATCCATAGTTCTTTTTTCCTATTTAGTTTTTATAGTTTCATAAATCCAAAATACCAAAAACAACTTATCATTTATTTCTGAACTTAGATATCTATTATCACTGATACAAAACTTCGATACTCTTGTTGTGTAGTTATATTCTTGATTTTCAGTTCATAGTTTAGTTATAGTTTTATATTTTAGTTAGCTTCTTCTTTTAGTTAGTTAATTCTGTTAGATTAGTCTTTAAGTTTCAATTCGCCGTGGATACGATATCCGAGGTTAGCTACTCGACCTGTGCACTTGTAGATTTGAGGAAGCTAAGGGTTAAAACTTGATTATCATATTCCATATGCACTCATCCATACACATAATTCATCACACAAATCCATAGCACTACAAATCTCACATCACACCTCTGGATCGCTGACAATTTTTATCTAGCTCAACATTTAACACGTGAATAATTAAAGAAAAAAATTAATTTTTAATATGAACAACAATAATATTTGAACTTAGAATATCTGACTCTTATACCATGTTAAGTTTAGATGTGTTATCAACAATCCTAAAAGCTTACGTCAATAAAAAAATATCTTCAATTTATATTCTTAATAGTGGTGGGCTATATATCCTCCGCGTCCTTTTTTTATGAATAATCTAAATTAATAATAACGTCTAAGTTATTAACCATATGCAGGTTCTTGTATGGAAACTATGACGGCTTAAACACACAACCCTACATATTTGAACTCCACCTCGGTGTTAACCTCTGAAAAACGATGAATAAAATGGATCCTAGTGCCATTTACCAGACTGAAGTAATAATACTATCGCCACTGCTGATTTCCTGTCAATTTGCCTGGTGAACATTGGCTCAGGAACTCCATTTATCAACGGATTGAATATACAGGAACTCGACATCACCATGTACTCGGTCATCAACAACTCAACCTCTCTAGTTTTATGGTCGCAGTACAACTTGGGAGGCCCAATCGCTAAAATTTATAGGTAATCGTATTATTATTATTACAAATCTAATTCAAAGGTAAAATATATATATATATATATATATATATATATGTCGACAATTATTTTGATTAAAAATACTAATAATAAGCAATATATATATATATATATATATGTATATATAGAAAAATAAAAATATAACACACTTGTACAAAAAATATTAATACTTTTTTATAATAATATTTCATAAAATAAGTATTATTACTTTTACTCACTATACTAAAATGTACTACCCCATATATATAGGATTAGTCACTTGTGACAATACCGTAGAAAGATTACTTGCGTATATATAAACGCCTATAGGGGTTCTTTTTGTGATGTCAGAAAAAGGAATTTGTCCTACCAAAAAAAAAGAATTTGATGAATTAATCCTTCTTTCAAAAGTTTAACAAGTTAGAAAGAGATTTAATATATTTAAAGTATACCTCGGTCATGGGAGTTTCAACCTCTTGATTTTTTCTAATGTTAAAGTTATCGAGTTTACTAAAGCAACTTAGCTCACACAGGTATCTGGACGATCCTTACGACCGCCTCTGGACCCAACATGTGTAACGCCACCCTCCATTCAAGAAATTATTCATTTTGGGCCTATGATCCGTACGAATTTAAAATGTGTCTTGAATGGTGAAGAGAGTGATCACTTATAAGCCCATGAACATCTTCGTGTTTTATCCATGTGGGACTAAACCCTTGGTCTAGCCTTGGGTCCTTACATTCTTCCCCTCTTAGGGGCTCACCGTCCTCGTTAAGTTGTAACGACCCAACTCCTCTAGCTAGCGGAACATACAATTATATGAATCAACTCAAAAGTTTGATCGTTACTAACTGACATTTAACCAAAATTTTATAATATTAAATTTTATAGCCCTTTCTTTCAATGTAAAAATTTAAATAGAAACATAAATCTGAACATGATAATAAAAGTTATTCTTCCATGTACTTACATATATGATTAGAAATATTTTACAAATAAAACAACATTATATCCAACATAACTTGTCCAAAATAAATGTGAACTTAATTTGAAATATCTTTTTGACTCCGTTCCATATGTCAAACCATGTCATGAGCATTGATCTCCTCTCATACTTAACCTGCAGGATCCAAATGCAGGGAAAAATATACATATATATACATAACATATATGTATATATATACATACTTCTCGTGAGCATAGGCTCGTATGTAGGATTAACAAATAATTGACATAACAATTATAGAAATGACATATATAAATAATAAAGCATATAATACTTGAAAGATTGGTATATAAGACCCCATATAATATAGAAATACATGGATAAGACGCAAATTACTACTGAAGTATTCATATGCACGAGATACATATCATTATATAAAATCATTTACATCAAATCACGTAAAGATATGCACATATTTTGGTAACCATTCGAAACACGGAAACATATCTATGTTTATGGTTGAATGCATGCACATATCACCAACTGGTCAGAGGTATCATCCCTTTCGGGGTATCATATCAACTCTGTTGGGGTAGTGATTGATGGATTCTAGAGGTCGTCCCTATGAACTCAAGTGGTGGATCACATTGGGTTCTACAATGTAGCACTTTGGTTCGTATGACACTTAGGTCCAAACAATCTTAAATCATCTTTCTGAAAATTTATCATATCAGTCCTATAAAGTATTTCAACTTATAGGGATAAACATATCAACCCGACATTGGTAATGCAAATGCAAGCCTTTCTAAGATGCAAATGCAAGCCTCTCTACGACGCAAATGCCACATTGATCATGTCATATCAATCATATATGATAATTGCAATAAAAAAATTCAAGTCTTTGCTGACTTCATGTAAACAATATCATTGACCATCACATTTTATACAATATATAGTTTTCATAAGCATCGAAGCATGTCCAGTCATTATGAACATATCACATTTTATATAATATCATAACTTTCATAAGCATAGATGCATGTAGCCATTATGAACATATTTTTCATATCATTTTCAACACATATCACAATCTTAGTTGTATCGGTTCAAAAAGGGTTAATACCTATGCTAGGAGAAATCAACTTACTAATTCAGAGGCATTATATAGGCATGTGATACTCAAAAGCACAAAGACAAGGTGCATACAAGATAATATAATTGAAATAAACATAACCCATGTACTATAAATATAAACAAGGTATATGTACATTAATCAACTAGTGATTTCAAAAGAATGCTTAAATCATTAATTTATCTTGGTTGCATGTGCAATGTATACTGTAAACTATACTTCAAAATTAGTTATCATTTCCTCGAAAGGTAAATGTCATAAGGACGACTAACTTAAGTTATCATAATCAATAAATTTACAGTAATTATCATACTACGATTGATTAAGTCAATAAACTCTACACTCTTAACCAATTGACAGACACTAGAAGATCCATTTGTAACTTTTAACACAATTTTCAAACTTTGTGAAATGAACTGCGATAGAAACTAAACTCTTATAGTTTAACATAAATTTTAATCTCAGAATTCTTCGCTATAATTCACTCACAGCAATTTCCAAAACAGCTAACATTTAAATCGTGAATCATAAGTTTAGAACCGCTAGGTACTCTTTGTTGTTATCGCAACTTTCTTTATACACATTACTTTCTACTTATGCCATTTAGTCAGGCCCTAACTCATTTGGGTTTCTCCTAGATGATTTACTTATTTTATTTTAAGTATAACTACATATTAATTCCTTTAAAGTTCTCAGATAGCAAGACAATAGTATAGTTTTTTACTCAAATCATTTCGATGTAGGTGTGTTTTATATAAACTTTAGTTCCATCCAAATTAGACTTTTAAATGGTCACTGCATAAAAATTGCATAACTCCATAGTATTGTAAGATAGTTTATAACTAACCAAATATTCAAATAGATAATAAGTAATCTACCTATTCATCTCATTCATCTAATTTAATTGATAACAACTTTTTTTAATAGCACAATTAACTCATCTTTAAGCCACAATTTATTAGAATTATATAAAATAAAGAAACAACAAAGAAAATAAGATTAAACTAAGAATCCATTCTACATACCTATGTAAATCCCACCCATATCCTTTTCATTTAATTCTCACTGTTGGTGATCTCCTCCCTTGCTAAAGCAGCGAGAACTCACATAAGAAATTTACTTTGGCGAAGAGGTTGTGTAACCACATGAAGAGGGGGCACAAACGGTGGAAAAATGATGGTACTAAGGCGGTGGGTAAAAATAAGAATACTCAATTCAATTAAGATGTTCTGCCATATTAATTAGATACCTAAGGACATATGGCGGTGGAAATGTGCATAAAAAGATAAAATTAAGTTGGGAGGTGGTGAGCAAAGAAACAATAAGCAGCCTTCATTGACTTAGGGGAGGAGGTGGTGGACTGAAAGTTGGAGTGTTATGGTGTCATGTTGTGGCATAATTTTGGAGATAAGGACAAATGCTGAATCTAATTAATCAAAATTAACAAATAAATTTGACTAATTAAATTGTATTATTAGTAAATAATTAAATTACTCATTTTAAGCTGATTAGTTAGCTTATTATATTAGAAACTAAATGACTATGTGACGATAAAATTAAGATAAATGATTATAAAAAGAATAATGAGCTAAATTTTTTATTTTTTTGATAAATCAATTGGCACATAAGTAAATTTTAGGATATTACATGAGTAGTCTCATGTGGTTCAAGTGAGCACGCAAGGTTGGCTCTGATACCAATTTGTAACGCCCAAAACTCCATTTAAGAAATTGTTCGCATTAGACCCAATGACCCGCACGAATTTAAAAGACGTCTTGAATGGTGAAGAAGGTAATCACTTATAAGCTCATGATCATCTCCGTGCTTTGTCCATGTGGAATTAAACCCTTGACCTTGCCTTGGGTCCTTACAATATGGGCAGAGATATCAACCACGTCGAAGGTGGAAAACGGCTACCAGGACCCGTTCGAGGTGCCGACGACTGTTATGTCAACAACGGTGACCCCAGTGAATTCGAAAATGATGGAGTTATACTTCAACTTCACCCCGGCGATGCCCTTGAAAACTCCACCTTCATCATCTTCCACTTCTCGGAGTTGTCGTCGCTACCGACCACTGACTCCCGCGTCTTCGACTTCTACCTCAATGGCACTGTCGTTGAGAATGACTACAGCCCGCCGCACCACAAGTCCAGCTCCGTCTACACCTCCAAACCCATGGACCCGGGCCTAAAGTACCACTAGGCGCTCAATACCACAGTGGATTCTACCCTCCCGCCCAGTCTTAACGCGATCGAGATTTACACACGGATGGACCTCATGCAGTTGCCAACTGACTCCGGTGACGGTATGCCTCACTTTGATGAAAGTTGTGATTTATTAAATGCATGAAAGATGTTCATAGTATTACATCTAAGAAGTTAACATGCGTTACACGGTCAACGTTTGATGTTTAGTTTTCCACTTTATGGTCCTTGCATGGAATTCACAAATATAGAAGAAAAACAATGTCGAAAGGTCTAGTCAATGATTTTTTGCAATGTGCAATAACTTTTATTTTACCATTGAGAAGTTAATATCTAATATAATGAATAAACTCTGAAACTTCCCGATAAAATTACATAACAAAATAGAACTACAGAGTTGATTGTTCAAAAAGCTATCTTTTAGGATGTTCAAAGAGCTACTTTGGTAGTTCAAAATAGAACTACCAGAGTTGATTGTTTAAAGCAGAACATTCCAGTATAGCATCCTAAGTGCAGGCAATCTATGGCAAGTCATGAACGACATGGATGCTAAAATTTTGCTGAAGCAACATTAGATAAGATTGTACGAAATTAATTTATTTATAAGAAAAATGGATGTGTAAACTCATGTAAACACTTAAAATAGTCATTTAATAATTTTAATTCAAAAAAGCAAGATTTAGTGAAACCCATTTTTTGAACTAAAGTTAACGATAATTTTAGGTTTACATGAGTTTACACAAAGGCGGATTTACACACCCACATACCTCATTTTTATGAAGTTGAGAAATTATAGAGGCTGAAGTTGACGAAGCTAATTCACTTGCTTACTTCATTGATACATTCGATAACAATATATATACATAGTTGCATATAAACAAAACCGAAAATAAAGATCTAATATATATGTGATTTTAGTTGATTTGCATCTATTGTTATCTTCAATATTCCACCTTAAGTTGGAGCGTCAACTTATTGAGCAGATTACATATTCTATCTCGTTCCAAAGACTTTGTAAAAACGTCTACAAGCTGGAACTTTGTTGTAACATAACTTGTGGTTATGTATCGTGAACCAAGTGATAGACGAATACGTGACAATATATCTCAATGTTGCTTTGTTCATTCGTAGTAGACGTATATCATGCTATAAGATGTGCATCTTGATCAATGCAGAAAAATCACATTGGCCAAAGATGATGAATGTCAAAGTTACGAAGTGGAATTTGTTGCCAAATAAGCGCTATTGACATGCCCCATTGATGTGGCACCAAATATTATTAGTTTCAAAGATTTTATTAGTTAGAATTATTGGTATTATTTTAATTTTCTTTTTTATCTTAGAAGGATTTACTAGTTATTTTAGATCTTTTTGTTAGGATCAAACTTTNTTCAAAGATTTTATTAGTTAGAATTATTGGTATTATTTTAATTTTCTTTTTTATCTTAGAAGGATTTACTAGTTATTTTAGATCTTTTTGTTAGGATCAAACTTTATATGTAAAACTCTATATAAGAGTTCTTTTGATATGAATAAAACTAGACTTTGGATTTTTTCTTAAATTGAACTTCGTGTTCTTTTATCGTGTGGATTCACGATGACTTTGGTGGATTCCGAAGAACTCTGGTGGATTCCAGAGTAATTATTTTTCTTATCAAATTGAAGCAGACGACTTGCAGATCGACATCGTTGGTGGATTCCAAGGTTCTTGTTGGATTCATGTATTATTTATTCGTCGTTTGCCTCGCCTCATCACCATCATCACCCGCCTGCGCTCATCTTCCACAACTCCGTTGCGTCAAGTGGTATCAAAGCAGGTTGATCAGACCAATAGTTATCTTAGATTTTTTCATAAAAAAATAAAAAGAAGATGTTCAACCCTCTTCTACATCGCATTCGTCAAATCGTTAGCTACATCTCATCCGAGTTACACAGTCGCACATCAATCCAAATTTGAGGATAAATTTTTTTATGAAGAAGGGAGAGTCTCATGTAGCACCAAATATTATTAGTTTCAAAGATTTTGTTAGTTAGGATTTATTATCTTAATTTTCTTTTTTTATCTTAGAAAAATTTATTAGTTATTTCAGATCTTTTTGTTAGGATCAAACTTTATCTATAAAACTCTATATAAGGGTTCTTTTGATATGAATAAAATCAGACTTTGAATATTTTCCTTAAATTGAACTTCGTGTTCTTTTATCATGTGGATTCACGATGCCTTCGGTGGATTTCGAAGAACTCTGGTGGATTCCAAAGTGACTCTGGTGGATTCTAGAGTAATTTTTTCTTATCAAATTGAAGCAGACGATTTGCAGATCGACATCATTGGTGAATTCCAAGGTTCTCGATGGATTCCAAGATTGTTTGTTCATCGTTTGCCTCGCCTCATCACCATCATCACCCGCCTACACTCATCTTCCGCAACCTCGCTGCCTCACCTATGAATCGATACTCGACTTGGAAATTGGTTGGGAAACATAGTATGCTTCTTTGAAACTATGGGACAACCATTGAGAGATAAAATAATCCATTGTAGACCTTCTCATTGTGCATGTGTTCCAATCAGAGTTGCAATAAGTGTCCAATTTCAAACTTTTCGGACATCAAAGAATGAATCCTTATTCCAGAGATCCTTTCAAGTAGCGTATGACATGTAAAACTGCACACCAATGAGTTGTACCCAATTCATCCATCAACTGAGAGAATATATTCACATAATGACAAAGATCTAAATGTATCTTCCTACAAGTCTATGATATCATTGTGCATTATCCACCATAATGATCATCAAGACATAGATGTTTTTCCATGGGAAATAAACTTGGTGTTGCAACAAGCATGCCACATGTGCTCAAAATGTCCATGACATTTACGTTGAGATAACCAAAAAATATTTGAGCTTGTCCGAGTCTTTAATATGAAAATATTATGCAAGATAATCCTTGAAAAACGAACATGTTGCACTATCATTGTTGAAATTATCAAGAGATACAATCAATGCCAAAAATATTTTTTCATGCTTGTAGGTGAAAAGAGTGTATCTGCATAGGATTGAAGAAATCCATAAGAAATTAAAGCACAGAGATTTTAGCAAACCAATTTCTTGATGCTTGCTGCAAACCATATGAAGCTTTTTGAAGCCAACATTCTTTGTAGTAACCATCAACTCTAAATGTTGGAGGTATCTTCATATATAGACTTCCTCTTCCAAATCACCATGAATTTAAGGCGCTATCACTTCCAATTGATGCAATTTCCAATTGAAATATAGTGAAAACGTTAGCAAAACTCAAATTCTAGTTAGTTTGGAAATTGGAGCATATGAAAATCTACTCCCTTCCATTTGCGTAAAACTTTGGCGACCAGTCGCACTTTATAGCGCTCAACACTACCATCAGCACGACTCTTTATTTTGAACATACATTTGCATCCAATGGGATGTTTACCTAGAGGAATATCCACAATGCTCTGCATTCCTTGTTTGTTAAAGGCACAAATTTTGTCCCTCGTGGCAGCTCTCCACCCCGCAGCATCTACATATGTTTTTTGTTATGTATCATGATCAGTAGTCGCTATGAGAACTTGTATGGCACGGAAGACCCTTGAATGAAACAAATTGTCCTATTGAATATTCTATGCTTGAAGAGCCTTTTTATGCGGAGACATGTGAGAAATGGTTACTTTTGTAGAAGAGCGTGCTCATTTCCTTCAATGCCAAAGTGCTCGCATCTTGTGCACAATCAGGTCAATCCTCAATATGTCTCCATTGGGTCATTGACTCAAGTACTTTAGATCATGTTTGGTAACCCAACTTTATTTTCCAGCATACTAGTATTCATATTCTACCATATGTCACTTTAGTCAATGGATCTTCTTTGTACAAGTTATTGAACTTCTTTGTCCTTAATTTTTTATCTTCTCAAATTTCCATTTACTTAGTTTCCATTAGCTTAATTTATTGTGATCTTTTCTTATATTGTTATTCAAGATTCAAAGATAGGAGGAATGATTGGCAATAGATATGAGTCTTGTGGTCTTTATTATTTATTAGTTTCCATTTCACCAAGTCATCAATTGCTTGCATGTTTGCTACAAGTCCACAATTAACTTGGTCATCCGTCATTATCCGGTTTAAAGAAAATGATTTATGATCTATCTTAAAGTGTCAATCTTGTCATCTTGGAGAACATATACTATAGTTTCATTTTCCAAGTAGGGTCAATAAACAATCTAATGTTCCTTTTGCACTTGTTCACTCTGATATATGGAGTCTTTGTCGTATCAACTCAAAACAATGTTATCGTTATTTTGTTAAATCATTTCAAGATGACATGAGTTTATTTAATAAAAACTATAATGGATTATTGTTTATCTTTGTATGTTTTTGTGCTAAAGTTCAAACTCTGTATTCATATACAAATTTTTCATAGTGAAAATGCCAAAGTATATTTTTCTACAAATGTTCAATCGTTTATGTTTGTCTCATGGCATAGTACATCAACCTTCTTATGCTTATACTCCACAACAAAATGGATTAGCCGAAAACAAAGATAGGCATATTAATGAAACTGCAGGCACACTATTATTCCATATGAATGTTCTGCTATAATTTTGGGATGATGCAATCCTGAATCTTTATTTATGTATATTTTGTTCATCATTTATCATTGGGCATGTCTAAGTTGTGTGCTCGTTCTATTCGTTGTGTATTTCTTGAATACTCAAAAAAGGTACACACATTATTCTCTTGGTCTTCATTGTTATTTTGTTTGTGCAGATGTTACATTTTTTTAGTCTACTTTGTTATTTTCTGGTTATAGTTCTTCTAAGTCTATAACTGCATTACTACCTCCTTATTCCACCTTGATACATATCTCCTATTGGAACATAGACTTTATACTCCACCATCTTATGTTTTGATGAAATGAATCTTAAAAATTTAAGGGTAAAATTAGATGATGATGCAGGAGAGGACAATCAGAGTGATAAGTAAACAAAAGGTCATATATGTTGTGGATGACTGGTTTAGATGCAGACGGTCAAAATTGAGAAGTTGTAACTTTCGGACGATCGAACTTGTGAATAGTGATTGCAAAAGTAACTTTCAGATGACCAAAAGTATAGTGGATGCTCTGAATGTAATGGAGTTCTCCAACGGACGAATTTTATGAAGAATGGATGTCTGAAACATTGGTGTGGATACCTTGACTAAAATGGGAAGAAACTCCAACACTCGAATTCCAAAGAAGTGTATGATTTATTTCAAAGTGGATATTCAATATGAAGTAACGAAAATTTCAACAACCAAATGATGTCAATAAGCGGGCGACAAAAATCAAAAGTTGACAACTAAAACTTTCCTATACAGAACATTGAAGAAATTTTGGGTTAGAACAAAATTTGGTCAATTTTGGTAAACTCCCAACAGAAAAATTTGAGTTGCACCATGAATGAATGACAAAAACCAAAAGTAAATACATTCAAGGGCTTGTGAATTAAATTGGCATTAACTACTCCTTGCGATCTTTTTCTTAATTGTTCATTGTAGTCAATAGTGTGAGAGACAAATCTTTTCCTTAGTCTTGTGAGCTTATTTGTAAAAAAAAGGTTCTCATGTATTCTCTTGAACGGAGAAAGTGAGAGCTTCCATTGTAAAGAAGTTTGCCTTACCTCTTGAAATGAAGAAAAGGCGATGTTTGGTGCAGTTGGGTCTTGCACTACGAAGGAAAGATAGTGGATCTCCAGGGTCATAAAGTTGAGAAGTCGAACAAGGGACGAAGGCGATGGCCAAACCTTCTCAATAATCTTTCGTGTTTGCATTGTCTTCGTTCGAGATAAAATAGCATCTAGGGATATTGTGACATTTTTTGTTCCATCAAATGATCAATTGACATACATATTTACCTAGGCTCTTCGAGGTCCTCGAGTTCTCTATATTTGTCTCTAGTTCTCAAACTTGAGGAGGATTACTAAGAATATATCTTTCTATATATGCATATATTCTATTACGAGTCTTTTCATACATAGTCTTTCAGTTTATCTTATACACCATATATATAAATACAAAAGGATCCCTTAGATTGGGGACACTTTTATGATGATTAGTCTAAAAGCATGATTGTCAGAACCGAATCAGACAACGACCCAGAGAAGCATCCGGATCAGATTGGACCGATTAAATCGGATGGTCAAACCGGATATTATTTAAAAAATATTAAATTAAAATAAGATTTATAATTTAGACGAGGAATCACAATAATATGAATAAAATATGAAAAATTTTAAATTTACTCTCAAATTATATTAATTATGATCAATTAGTATTTTATTTGATATAAAAACTATTAATGAAAATATATATTAAATAATTATTTAGTTAAATATAAATATCAATTGAATTATTTCTTTTATAACTAAAAAGAAAACGTTAAATAAAAACTAGCCTAAAAGGCCTAGAATTACTAATTTATTTCTTGGCCCAATTCCCCAACCGAATTTCCTTTTTCTTTTTTTTTCTATTTTATCATTAACCGACCGGTTCATTGAAACCGACCGGTTCAACCCCTTTTTTTCGGTTCCATCTGGTTCAACCCTTTCTTTAGTTTTGGTTTTGGCATTGAACCGGGACCGTCCTAAGCTTGGTCGACGGTCGAACCGATCAAATTGGTTGGTCCGGTCCATTTCAGACAACACTATCTAAAAGATTATACCAAGTCAATTTTGGCAAACATATTAGAGCGTGATGGGCAGTAACATGTGTTCATATTTTCTATCAATTTTGGCTTCCATTTGTTATTCCTATTTTCCAAGTGATATTTTCTTATTATCTTTGGTTTCGTAGCTTGCTTCAAAGTTATTTTCCGGATATCATCTTGGTATTTTCTTTTCATCATTGTAAGTCTGAATGCTCCTTGCTCACTAATTTTCACCTATTTTTTTCTCTTTGGTGGACTCAGTTGATGCCATTACTGCTATCACGAGGTTTGTCCTAATCTTTCGGGGATGTCCTCTCCAACGTCTTGTTGAGATGGAGGATCTTCCTCTCCTAGGCCGAATAAAATATTGGGATGAGAGAAAGATCGAAGAAGAAGTATGAACATGGGGGAGAGGAGGAAGAATTTGTCTTACCCATGGCCGACCATATAATTTCAAAATAATAGAAATTTGTGGCATACCCCTAGGTGATATTTATAATACAATAGTCCAGGTTTATTGGATCATCACTGAATTTCCAAATTTAAATTAATTAGGATTTCAAATTTTAAAATAACTAGGATTCTGATTTTTATTTCCTAGTTACGAAGATATCTTTGGAGGAGATAAAATCTGAGGGGATTTAAATTTGAATTCGGTTGTAAGGATATTTTTGAAATTGAAAAATCTGGAGAGTTACATGGAGTATAAAGATTCTAGGACTCTTTTTCCTAGGTCAGCGAAATAACGAAGATAAAATGCATTTGTGGGTCGATTGTAAATTAAAATGTCTTATGTTGAACGTAATCTCAAACTTTCTAAACAATTTTTATCATTCTTTTACATTTTTAGTGTAATAATATTTAAAAATTCTATAAATAATATCTCGTTCAATTTCAAAATAAAAAACTTGAGTTTTGTTTTGTCTTTTTAAGTTTTAAAAATTTAATATCTATTTATATAAGTCACTTATTGCTTAGGTTGATTGTAACGCTCTCAAAAGTCATCCTCACCACGTGACAAAGATCACTTCTGAAAAGGTTACGTGATACAATGCATTTGCTAAGATTTTAACTCTTTGATCAATAGAAATGACATGTCAACATAACTAACAAAATAAAGACAATATGAAGAGGAGGGGTCAAAATAGTTTTGTAAGAAAAGGTCTAAAGTTTTGGTTGATAACATAAAATATTCATAAGCAAAAGTTTGTCGATTTATCAGAAAATACATAAGTCTCATAATCTCTTATTATAACTGAAGTTCCAAACGAAACATGTAATTAAAGAATGTCATTGAGCCATGTGCAAACTAGTAGTCGAGCATCGTCACCGCACACCATTACGCCATCCATCATTGATGACTTACAGTTGCAGGAACCAAATGCAGGGGAGATAATTCTCCCGTGAGCTGTGAAGCTCAGTTGTGTTGCAATATCATAACAATGAAAATAACAGCTTTTCTATATCATATATCAATTATCAATATTAACACTTTGATCCATTGTCAAGCTAGATTCATCTTGATAAGATTCAATAGTTCCATATCATTTGATGGTTTCATTAGGTTCAATGATTTAATGTACTTCACTAGTTCAATGTGTTCAATGATTCAATGCAATACAATGATTCGACATGATTCGATGGTTTAATATTTCGATACGATTCAACGACTTTGCTTGATGATCATTGTTCAAATCATTAGAAGGTGTCTTTAACTTCTTTAGTGACTTTAAATACTTAGGAAGAGCTCTTCACTTTTATAGGATTAGCCTCGCAAACAATACAACCAATGTCATTAGCCAGTGGGGGATCAAGCCACAATAGGTTCCCTCTTTAGGGAAGGACAATTCACGCACCTTCGGTGAAGTCCTTATCAATGAACAATAACGATAACGATGGCGCATTGGGTATACCGTGGTGAACTTTGATATTTAGTATTCATTCTCATAACTCATTTGAACTTTTGAAGTTCGATAAATTCATAGTAACAAAAGGGCAGAATCTCAATCATCGATTGATAGGAGTACAGTTTGAACCCAATTTAATATAAAGAAAATCATAGATGGACAAACGATCAATCATTTAACCTAATCATAAAATGGCTCAATACAATTTGATCGAAATGAAGAATAGACCGTATTGATGGAGGCAAAGGGATTTCGATTGGATCGTATTGGAGAATGCGGTCGTATCATATACACACTTTTTCAATGAACTTTTTTTATGAGATTGCGGTCCGGCCGTATTGTACGACCGTATTGGGAAAGACGAAGATATTTCGGTCTAGTCGTATTAATCAATACGACCGTATTGAATTTAAGGTAATTTAATGTAGATCATTTTTTAGAGATAAATTTGAGAAATGAGACATCTAGACACAAGTACATGTAATGTATAGCTTAACCATGGAGAATGCACAAATTCTAGTAAGAATGCAAACAAAACTAGTGTGGAACACAAACATATAATGATATGTTTAATTTTTATGACCCTTTCTACTTTGAGAACATACATGGGATTCAACATAGGCAAATTTAACATTTCGATAAACACTTGTAGTTAGCACTTCTAGATCTCATATGATATAGATACTTTGATCTAACAAGAGATATCAAATCCAATGTTGGTTCTGTTTAACACACCTCTTGATGAAATCGATGAAGACACTCATATCTCATTTGATCCTTAGTTTCTTCTTCTTTGCTAGTCGTACTCTGAGTCTTGATTGTTCTCTGCAATACTTGACATTCATAAGGAGAAGAGGAAAAGAACAAGAGTGAAATGGATTCTTACACTAAAAATGAAGAGAGAAAAGTATCTCCGGAAATGAAGAAGAGGTGAGAGAAGGAAATGAGAGGGAGTTTTTTGTGGAAAGGAGAATGAAGGAGAAAGAAAGAGTGGGAAGAAGATTAAGGAAATAATGGCCATATCAGAAACTTAATGATCATTATTTCCCTGTTCTTACATTTTAAATTTTTTTTCGAGCGTTACATTGAATTATTGGTTATGTGAGTCCTCTTTCCTGATTTTAAAAATAAAAGTTTAATGAGTATATTGAAGATAATGAATATATTATAATTTATATGTATTTGACTATACATAAAACTTGTGTGAACCGATAGTCCCTTTTGTATTTTAATTTCGGCGACCACCTCGTACCTAGACTTGAGGTCAATCTTCACCTTCCAAGTCAATTGACGCTCTCAGTGGATAATAACAACAACAATGAATAATAAAGCATTGGTTGTCGCAAGTGAGGTCAATTTTCACCTTCAAAATCAATTGACGCCGTCAGTGGATAATACCAACAACAATAATAAATCATCGATTGTCGCAAGTGTTGCTGGTCCGTTAGAATTCCATATCAAGCGACGTGCAGACGATAGATAGGAGATAAGAATCACAAGATTCTACTATAACCAAGAAAAAAATATGAGAATATATATATATATATATATATATATATATATATATTATATGCTGTTCACAATTTTTTATATATTATGACATGTATGTTTCCGTCTAACTTATTATATATACTGTTCACAATTTTTTTATATATTATGACATGTTTCCGTCTAAGTTAACTATTTATTCATGATAACTAATTGCATCAAAGGTCAATTAGTCATCATCCATGTACTTATAGAAGTCGTCGTTAAGTAATTATGCGACTAAATTAAGTTCGAAAATTATAGAGCTTCGTAAGTAAAAATAAAAAGGCTGGGTAGATCATGATCCTTCAGAAGATGGGGAATTCTTTTTCATGGGTTTTGATTACGTTTTTATTTGCTATTAACTCCTAAATAATCTTAATTAGCCTACAAGATTCGATTTTGTATCCTTCTTTTGTGAAATATCAACTCTCTACTAATTGAATTGTATGCTTTCATTACTTTAGGTAGGCGAGTCCACATCTCTATTATTAAAAATGCGATGTACATAATTCTATAAATGACGCACTTCTCCTTGAGGATTAGGGAGCATGACTCCCAAAACAAGATGGCATGGTTTAGTGCATCCAAGGCGGTGATTTGGTTATATCTACTGAAGATGGCAGCTATGTCCGTTCAAGTTCATGCTCAACCTTCTCAAGGTAACTGACCATTTCCTTAGTTCAGCTTCAGCATTTATATTATATCATTTTCAATCCAAGAAAAGAAATTTATGGGCATGAAACCACATCATAGTCGTGAAGGTTTTTGAAGCAAATATTAAATCAAGAATAGATAAATTCTGGGGGTTGAGAATACTTTGTATCCAATTTGAAACTCTAGAGGCAAGGACGGATTCATACTATGGTTAGGGGAACAATATATACATATACGTATATATCAATAGCTAAAGCTAATAAATAAAATAAGTACAAAAGAAATAACAACATTGTTTGGTTGCTCAGTGGATAATGGTTTAGATCATCAAATTGGCATCGTCTGTTTATCTTCGTTGTATTTATTATGCTTTTAATATTTCGGCTCTCTAACTTTTAAATCTAATTCCATTTTTATAGAGAGCTATTTGATTGAAGAATTATTATACAAAGGATAAATATTATTACTCTAGTTACTGTTAAATAAAGTATGTCCACCTATTCGATAGAATAATTTCTTTTTAAAAATAAATATTCACACCATGATTATTTTTTTTAAAAAAAAAAAAGATTACTCTAGTTTATTGAATGTTTGGTGAAATAAAATAGAATAAAAAATCATTTCACCATTTATTTTTTACCTAACGACCTGTAAAGACTCGTCCACAATTTTACATGGAATAGATAATCATAAGGATTAATTCCTTTAACATTATTTATCCAAAGAAGATAAGACCGAATAACTTACAGTATAACCGTTACACACTTTGAGAAAGATGTATAAATTTGCAATTAATTTAAGTTTTACTTCAAACAAATATACAAGGTAGGATGAGGGAAGGAGTTCCATCGGTTAAAGCCTTTCGTGAGTGGTGGCCGGGAGTAGATTTGGATATAAATCAGTTGTATCGTGAGTGGCTCACGATTTAGCTTATTTTAGACTTTATTCGGCAAGTCTAATAAATAACTCAGGCCTAATTTTAAAACTTGACTTGGATGATATACACAAAGTTGTTAATATCATGATTTTAAGATTGTAAGATCCTCGATAACAGAATCTTACATATTAATAAAAAAATATTTTTTTTAAGAAATAACTATTTTTTTTTTGCAAATTTGTCAGATTCAAGTTATAAAATATGTTTTAATATACCACAATTTGATCATTAATAAGTCAAAATACAATAATAAAGATTTAATTACTAAAAAAATTCAATGTCCATAAGAAATAATTTTAGTGCCGCGATACAAAAATTATTGTTATTTAAATGATCTTATTGATCTGATGAGCTCATATCAGACTGCAAAATCATAAGACCTAATATGTGTATTTATTGGCTTGGTCAATTTGATAAGATCCAACCTAATCTCTAATTAAATTGATTGGAGGTCGAGTTGCATCCGAACTTATTCGAATAAAATCCGACCATCAAGGTCGAGAACAAGTTTTAATTTTCTAAAGTAATCAACCCAAGTCAAAATTCGGCCATCTTTTATATATTTGAAGTTTTAGTTTGATTTAAAGTGTATAAGTAAATCCATATGGACCGGGAAAAGAAAACGTTGGAATAATGATAGCAAAGGGACTGAGCAATTGTATTGAAAAATAAGTTACGTGAAATTTCCATCGTACTACGTTCCTTTTTTGTTTAAAATAATAATTTATATATGTGAAACTTATAATAATTAGTTAAACCTTAGATATTTTATAGCATCTGATTTTCCAGTTTATGACAAGGAAAGTTCGGTTCGCCGTTACTATTACGTCCTTTTCTTGTACCCGTTCTCTTGCGATGAAATAATATTTTTCAACTATATTTGGATGGTTCAACCAATTATAGTACACTAGATTTTGTTAAATTAAATGTATTTCATGCGGACAATTAATTGAAAAAATAATAATTTTTAATGTAAATTTCATCAAAAATGAATTAATATTATGTTAAAATAAATATGCTACTAAAAATTTTAAAAAGTTAAACCATTGTAAAAGCTTATTATATTGATATTCTTGTTAAGAAAATATTATGCGGTTGAATAAAAATGTAAAAAATAATTACTTTTGAATTAACTTTTTAAATAACAAGTAACGCTGAAAAAACATACGGTTACACCCAGCAGAATATGAGTGAATCACTTTATCCTAGGTACACCAAAAGTTGAACAGTGAAGAAGTAGTCGTAATCCTCTTAACTACACACAATAATA
The DNA here is from genome assembly GCA_001647135.1 of Pontederia paniculata. Taxonomy (NCBI): domain Eukaryota; kingdom Viridiplantae; phylum Streptophyta; class Magnoliopsida; order Commelinales; family Pontederiaceae; genus Pontederia; species Pontederia paniculata. The sequence goes on along the minus strand of LTAE01001102.1, from coordinate 11,095 downwards.
TTTGCATTTTTTTTAATATTTTAATTATGTGAAATGTAGTATGTTTTTTTTTAAAACAATACTCGACATGACATCATCAATTCTACTCTTTATCTATTCAGTACATTATAAGATGCATCTTGAATCAAGTGATCTAGAATTGGCGATGTTCTATGTATTTCTATTTTAAATTTATATATATTTTTACCAAACTCATTCGCCTTTGCGGGAAAAAATAATACAGAATGAAAGCTCTTGGAAACCGAGAAAAAAATGCCACGGTTTTTTAGCAAATTATACGATATGCATTAGTTTTGCATGCATCACTTGTTATCCACATAAAAAGATCACTTTATGATGTGGAGAGAGAATTGAAATTGGATTTACGGTAGATGAATTTTGGTTGTGGGTCCACATAAAAAAATTCTAATTCAAATTACTCTGTTTTTTTTTAAATTTATAATATATGTGAAATCTAAAAGTATACATAAATTAAAAGACAGAAATATCATAAAAAAATTAAGAATATTAACAATTAAGTTATAAGAAATTAAATATCATATATAGTAAATAACTATGAAATATATTTAAGAAAGAGATCAAAATAAATATAAAAATATTTCATAACATAAAAAAATATGAGTACGTAATTTTAATATTTTAAATTTAAAATAATACCATTCCTCAAGCTTCCAACCTTCTTCACATCAGAATTTGATAATAACTAATATAAAATAGAAATATAATAATTATCAATTATTTTGGGTTCCACCGGATGTGTTCTTTTAGTATCTAATTTATTAGTACGTTTTATATTATTGAAGATAAAGTTAAGATATATTTTCTGCAGAAAAAAGCTTGACGAATTTAAAATAATTAAAAAAATAAGAAAATAAAATGGAAAATATATGTAAAACATTAGCTTAAAATAATATGTTTTTAATATAAAACTATATATCAAGTTAAAAAGTATTTCATAAATTTTGAAAATTAATATATGAGATCATAGGGGAAGCTACCAAATGTGTTTCAACGCTCTTCTCAGTATATAGCCTAAACTTAATATCAATCGTTTGAGCGCATCCAACATGGTCATTTACATTTTTTTCGATCACGATTTGAGATCCATCAGTAATTCGATATTATTAGTATATGAGTAATTCAATGTTTGGATGAGAGCTATAAAAAATAAATTCTGATCAAATTGATGATACTAAATATTCGAACTCGAGACTACTAACTCGCTCGTCCCTCAATTCTGAAACATAGACCCGCTAACAAATTGTGCCAATCAAACTTGATTGGTCATTTGCTTATTTGTCTTCAAGATAGCATGTTGTGGTCGTTCGAGTTCATGCGCAAAGTACTTAACCAATTTATTATGCTGAGCTTCAAGATGATATCAATCAAAATCTAAATAGGAAGAATAGCTAACTAAATCTAGATTTTGATTTAGATCTCGATCACAAGAAAAAACGCTGCTTGCAATTTTTTTCTTTTAAATTTTAAATTTACTCTTTTGTTTTCTTAAACAAAATATATAGGAGATCTTTAATGTACCCTTTAAAAGAGAAAAAAAATTGCATGAAGCTGATCGACTGGTTAATATATATCTCTTGCAGATGGTTTTATAAGCATCGATTGTGGCATTGCTAGCAACTATAGTTACAGCGACACAGTGACAAATATAACATATGTCTCAGACGATCAATATATTGACACGGGCTCAATTAGCAATATCGACCCAAATTATAAGAAAGATTTACCTGCACAATTTCTAAACGTAAGAAGCTTCCCCACTGGAGTTCGAAATTGTTATACGTTGCCGGTGGTGCAGTATCAAAAGTATCTGTTGAGGGCGATGTTCATGTATGCGAACTATGATGGAAAGAACAAAGCCAAGTTCGTCGAACCCTTGCAATTTGATCTGCATTTAGGAGCCAATCTCTGGGATAAGATCAACCTCACTGGTCCATTAGACTCTTACTGCTCTGAGGCTGTGACGCTTGCAGCTGCCAATTTCACATCGATCTGCTTGATCAATACGGGGAATGGTGACCCTTTTATATCTGTCTTAGAGTTGAGACCTCTAAAGAATTCTATGTACAACATTTCTCATTCAGATCTCAATAACATCATCCGGTACAACTTCGGACCATCGTCGAATGAGGAAACCTTGAGGTAAAGTGGAGTTGATTTTTTTTTTCTGTATGAAAATGAATATGGACAATTTATATTATATGAAAATGAAGGGTTTAGTTGAATAAGCCACCGTCCTCCCATTCGATATTTTGTTCCACCCATTTTTTTAGAAAAATAGATAATATTTTTTGTTTAATTAATAAGTTTCTCCATTTTTTAGTAGAAAGTGTCATTTTAATTAATATTTTTCTTCCATCTTAATTTGCGTCATATTTATCCAAATTACGTTTTTATGACAAATCCTCTACGTAGTCAATTGCCCCATTTGGATAATATAGTCAAAGTCAGTCTTACTTGATATGGATTCGGTCAAACACCATCTAAAACATGTAATTGAAATCTCGTTGGGTTAGAACCTGTTTGGCTAAGCTTTAGATTAAAACTACTTATAAGTAAATTTCAGAAAATTTACATATTTGATAACTAAAAAAATATACTTATAAGTTGTTAGGTAACTACTTATAAATTGAAAAAAAATAAGCAGGATCCTCCCTGCTTATTTTTAAAATTGTTGACTTATTAATTTTAACCAATTATATTACTCTTTTATCCATATTTTTTAATATTATTATCATATAACTTTAAGGATATATTAGTCAATATTTATTTTAACAAACACTACAACTACTTATTAATATTATCAGCACTTTTATCCAAACATGTAACTACTTATATTTTAAAATAAGTATCAGCACTTAAAATGTTTATCAGCATTAGTGCTTATCAGGTATTTTTTATCAGCTAAGTCAAACAGGTCGAGAGGTGAGAACCAACTTTTCGTTCTTTTAACTTTCTTTTTTTTTCTTTCAATTTTTAAGGTGCTTTCCTTTTTATTAACTTTACTTTTCTTGTTACTATATCTTTTTTTTACATCATCCTTATAATTAACTCACTCAATTAATATAATATTTAAATTATATTTTTTCGATTTAACTAAGAGAGCATTTCTCTAATGCTATTTTTTATAGATTATTAGTAATCTAAACTTAAAATTATATAGTCTCACCTGATTATCATGCATATAGGTAATTTGAATTGTCTAGCAATACATATTGCCTATGAGGTGGAAATCTAAATTACCTCTGAGGGGGGTGTCTTTCTCAGATTACAACTTAGAAGGCGTTTATTGCATTGCCTCTTAACATTACCTGGTAATGTACATTACCTGACAGAAAGATTACCACCTATTAAATGATCAGTAATGTGCATTAGTCTATTTACTATATATAAGTAATCCAAGTGGTAATTCAGATTATCATATTTACTTATATAAATGATTACTAAATAATATACATCATTATCAAAATACCCTTCGTAAATATTATTAAGTTAAAAATTTTGTATTATTGAATTAAAAATTATCAACTTAAATTATAAACTCACAAATTAATGAATTTAAGTAATTAATACCCTTCAAATTAAAATAATAATAAAATAATCTTTATAATTAATAATAATAATTTATAAAAAAATTAGTCTAATTAATAATACTTATAAATAACAATTAGTGCTATATTTTAATTCATAATATGATCATAATAATATAATATTATTTAAATAATATTTATTATGGTCATTAATTTATAATAATAATTATTATTATTATTATTATTATTATTATTTGTGTTGTTGTTATTATTATATGGTAATTTATTATTGTATTATGTTTTATTTATGGAATATCTAAAAGGGCAAAGAGGGAAACTAATATAAATAAGATTGCCACTTGGGTGGTAATCTGGATAGACACCCCCCCTCATAGGTAATGTGGATTACCACTTCATAGACAATCTACATTGCTAGGCAATCCAGATTGACTACGAATTAAAATAAGTAGTTAAGTTCAGATTACCAGAATATATAAGTTTATGATTTAAGTCTATAAATTTTAATTTAATAATATATTTTTTTAACTTAATAATATTTATAAAAGATATTTTAGTAAATAAATGTATATTACTTAGTAGATTTTTTGATAAGTAAACATGGTAATATGAATTGTCAGTTGAATTACTTATATATAGTAAACATGATAATATTTATTACTGGTAATTTAACAAGTGGTAATATTTCTGTTAGGCAATGTGAATTACTAGATAATGCTGAGAGATAATGTAGTAAACGTTTTCTAAATAATTAGTTGATGTTAGCTTTCCTTTTTGCTCTTTTTTTTATGTCACTCTCCTTTTTCACTTTAGTTTTTTTTGTTATAAATTATAAGCAATCTTAAATTATTTTATGTGTTCTTTTTAAAATTAACTCAATTAATAATATTATGTATTACATATTATTTTAGTTATTAAGTGACATTTTTTTTATGTCAAATCTTCCGGATGAGATTAAAAAAATGTAAAGTATTTAAAAATATCACTAAATATCATTAAAATGCAGAACATATTAATTTAGTATTATTTTATAAATTGTGTGAAATATTTTCTTATATTATGTAATAAATTTCAAAATAATATTAAATTATTATAAATTTTAATTCCAATTAACATTTTTATCTCTTTCAAAAATGCTTTATCTCATATAATTAAATAAAATAATTTTTAATTATAAAATTTTTATTGAACTAAAATATCTAATGATTTTTTTTAGTTGTTCTTCATTCAAATGTCTACAAAGTTTATCAACCTGAACGTATAATTCTCGAGAACTAATAAATATTAAGTTCTTCCATTCAAAGGGCCCAACATGTATAACATGAACAGGTACCCCGACGATCCATTCGATCGCTTCTGGGACCCTCTGGATCCGGAGACTCTAACCACTACGAATGTAATCAATATATCCACCAGCTCAACAGTCAACAACCGAGACTACAAAGTCGAAGCACCGTCTGCAGTTCTCCAGACGGCCATCACGCCGAATGACGGCACGATATTAACCTTCCAATTCGATTCCGACTCCATTGATGAACAATTTTATTATATCCAGGGGCGGACCCATATACATTCTGAGGGGGCCATTCTGAGGGGGCCGTGGCCCCCCCATATACTAGTAGCTAGAGTCAATAAATAAATTAAATACTAATAAATTATTATAATTATCTAACTAGCATAGTGGATATTTGACAAACATCTAAAGGTCTAGGATTCAAATTCAAGTCCCTCTCATATTTTTTTTTAATTTATTAATATATATATTTTGGCCTCCCCTAATTTTTTGGCCCCCTTATATTTTCTTTCTGGTCCGTCCTTGATTATATCCTCCAGGGAACTCGACGAGGGTTTTCGACATCTACGTGAAAGACGACATGACGTATTCCAACTTTACCCCGAGTTACATGTTCGCTAATGAAATTTACACCCCCAAGCCTTTCATATATACTAGTAGCTAGAGTCAATAAATAAATTAAATACTAATAAATTATTATAATTATCTAACTAGCATAGTGAATATGTAGTTTTGACAAACATCTAAAGGTCTAGAGTTCAAATTCAAGTCCCTTTACACCCCCAAGCCTTTCAGCGGCTCTGCTCAGTACAAGTATTCGCTTAATGCCACCCGTAAATCCACTCTTCCGCCCATCGTCAATGCGTGGGAGATCTACTCTGTTATATTGGTGACTGAGGTACCCACCCATCTCGATGACGGTATGTTAGTCTTCAACTTCCCATTGCTTTTCGATTCTTTGATTTGATTACAGCTTGCTTCATTTGGAGAAATAAAAAAAGTGCTTCTGCCTTCTGGACCCAAGAGGTCTTTACTTTCTTTATGAATCAATCAAGTTTGGCAAATTATTACTAGCTACATGGCAATAGTTTGTTAAAGCTACTGGAATAGTGAGCACCAATACTTGCAACTTGCAAGTATAAAAAAAAAACTTATTAGTAGTAGCAACAACCACTCAGTTGGAAAGTATATAAGTTTATAGTACACTTGGTTGACACCGAAAAGATTAAATTTAAAAAAAATAAGAAACAAAACTTGGTTGACATTTCACATTTGTGCTACAATTTCCTCAAAAGGTTATCTCTATAACATTTGAACTCATCATTAGAGTTTCCAAACGATTATATATATAAGGCCTAATGCATGTTAATTGTTTATTGATATGTTTTGGACGATCAGTATATGCCATAAACGACATTAGGAAACAATATCTATTGAAGAGAAATTGGATGGGGGATCCATGTTCTCCACGTCAATACATTTGGGACGGTCTCCAATGCACATACGACGATCATTCAGCTAGAATCACAAGTTTGTGAGTATCCAACATATATGTATAATCACACAATTTACTAATTAGAAACTATACGTTGTTAAATTAATTGTACCCAAACTAACTAACTATATATATATATATATATATATATATATATGCAGAAATCTATCCTCAGGCGGATTGATTGGCGTCATATCTTCTTCTTTTGCCCGGCTCACAAATCTCACGACCCTGTAAGCGCCAAGTAGCTACTTTCTATGTTGCTGTTTCATTCATAATCATATCTGCAAGTTAACTAATCCTTTGTAAAATGGACTATAACGAAAATATGTTAATTTATTCACTGCTTCTGCAGGGATTTGTCACACAATAATTTTACAGGTGCAATACCAGATACACTAGGAAACATGCAGTCTCTCAAAGTCCTGTGAGCATCATATTCAATTGTTATACAGGAGAAGAAAAAATATAACTTTTTTTTTAACTTTAATTCTTTCTTCCGGCAGAATATTGTCATGTAACAACATAACAGGGCCAATTCCTGCTTCTCTCAGTCAAAGATCGAGCAATGGACAGGTGACTGTAAGGTAATTTTACCTTATTATGTTTTTTTAATTATAATATGTACATTAGTTCCTTTCCTTTCAAAGTGCAAAGAGAGGAGTGCTAGTAGCCCGGATACTGTGAAGCAACCCAGAAAAAAAGTATAAAGAGAGAAAATGAACCCCAGACTTCGATATTTTGTTACGTTTCCCTCGATTTTAATAATGTTAATAATATTTTAGATATTTTGATATGTTTCTCACAATTTTAACTATGTTAATAGTATTCTTGAATATGTTTAATGTTTTAGATACGATAACACTGCAAATGCATGTGAAAGATTCTCGGAGGGTCCATCAAAGAGCAAGATTAGTAAACATATTATTGTGGTTGTTTCGCTGGTGCCCGCAGTTCTGCTTTTGGTGGTATTTATAATTTGGAAAATCAGAAAAGTCCGAGGTATGTGTGGAGCATGTTAGCTGAAATGCATGTTTAACATCATGTAGTCATCTTGATTATGCGCTACAGTTTTATAAATAGGACAGAATTCTAAAAGAAATATTTCTTAACAGCATTTCAAAATTTAACTTTTCATAGAAAGATAATATTATGGAGTATATATAGCGAATGTTATTCTACACCACCAATTTTTATCGTATAATCAATTGGTCTCATGATTAATTACATTTTATTGTCTTTGGATAATTTATTGATCGCAATCATTTTTTTTACTTAGCATATAATGTAACTAATTATCACAATTTGTTTATTCTTATGTAAGTTAAATGATAAATTTAATTAGAATATGTGACTATCAAATTAATGAAATGATATAAAAACTATTGGACGTAAATGCATCCCTCGTTTACCTCTATAATTAAAATAAAAGAAAAAAGAATGTGTAACGTACTTATATAAAAGGTGATGACACTTTCTTACAAGTGAATAGCGATAAGATTGCTTTGTACATATAATATCATTATTTTTTCTGATGTTGCAATACCCACTTAAAATAATTGATTGATCTACATATAACAAAACACTTTAATTGTATAGTTTTACCAACATATATAAAATATTAGAACGTGCGTGTAATGCGTTAGTTACACGCGAGTACCCAACACTTTAATTAATATTAACGTATAACATACTACATGTTCCTCAACCCTAAAGTATAGCTAACCTCTAGCATATATGTTGGGTCTAAGAATACATAGCCAAATTAGTTAACATAATTGTATATATATTACAAAAGTATCTAAATAATATGTTCTTTCGTCTAGCACACCGTGGAGATCGTCTTCAACAAAAGTCAGACCATGTGGACTATCAAATTCAAGCTGAGATGAAGCAATTCACTTACAAGGAGTTGGCTTACGCGACCAAAAATTTTGAGCACGTGATTGGAGAAGGAGGATTTGGGGTTGTGTACCATGGCTCTTTACAGGACCGAAAGCAAGTCGCAGTTAAGATGCTTTCTCAAACATCTGCCCAAGGAACCAAGGAATTTTTGGCTGAGGTAACATTTCTTAATTAGGAAAAATCATTACGAAAAGATGTAGTTATTAGTTTTTGGAGAAGATTCCTACCAAAAAAGTGAAAAACATCATCGATCCTAGCTTTGGCATTCTCGATTGGTAAAAATATTCTACAACTAACATTAAGTTAATTTTAGGTTTTGGAAGCGGTACTAGGAAATATTCACATTTAGCACTCTCTTTATTGAACTATATACAAAAGTGAAAGCTAAGTGAGCTTGGTCAACTGATCAAAGGGAACATAGATTCTATAATTTATTGGTTGTGTCATAACTTATTGGTCTTGTTTCAACTGATCAAAAGTTTGATATCCATACTCTTGTGTGGCCCTCCTCAATCCTATTTCTTTACTGGTAAAACTAAGAAAAAAATATGTTATATGCATGCTTTAGGATCTATTTGGGAGTGTAAAACTCAAATAATACGAGATCGAGGCTATAAATATTATCTCTTGCCGTTGGATTTTATTTCTAGACGTGAGCATTTATTTGTTATGAGAAGAAAAGATAAACACCTTCATTTTATTGCCTGTTGATTTTGTAGGCTCAGAATTTGGCAAGGATTCTTTTTTTTTTTTTTGAGAAAAGAGGGTTATCTATTACTGAATGCTCCTGAAGAGTCATAGTACATAATTGTCAGAAGGTCCGGAGGAGGACTATCTGACCAAAATTTGTCGCCAACATTTCTTCCTAAGTTGGCTAAGTGATCAGCTGCTCTGTTACATTCTCTAAAAACATGTCTAAGTTCAAAAGATTGAAAGAGAGACAAAAAATGCCAAATGTCCAGCATAATGTTTCTGATCTTCCAGGGACAATTCTGCTTCTTGAGAGTGATTTGCACCAAGGAGAGGGAGTCTGATTCAATCCATATTCGTGGCAGCTCCATCTGAGAGCATTTCAGAAGTCTGCATCTTAAACCCCAAGCTTCCGCTTCTAAGACTGATCCAAAAGTTCTACCATAAGCACCTGCACAGATAAGATTTTCATTAGCGGATCTAATAATATAGCCCGCCCCTCCGACCTCCCCGACCCTTGAGAAGGATCCATCTGAGTTAAGTTTAACCCATAAGGGGGGCGGAGGCTCCCATCGGACCCATAATGGGTCATGCAGGGGGGGTGCCTGAGAAATGTGGATGGTTGCATATTCATTATACCCAGCTAAAGCCCTCTCCCATACTAACGGAATGGTTGCATGTCTAGACCTGAAATGTGCTTCATTCCTCATGATCCATACACCCCATAAGCAGAAGGCAAACAATGAAAGAATTTTATGACGTGAGGTATGTTCCAGGTGTTGTCCCTCTTGAACCCAGCTACCCTCAGGCCAAGTATCCATGAAGTTAAAACTGAAATTGAGTTTCGACTGGAAGAGAGACCATAATTGAGAGCTAACTAGGCAAGAGAAGAATAAATGTTCATTTGTTTCAACAGATAGACCACATATTGAGCACGATGGGTTAATTGACTTATCAAAAAGCAATAGTCTGTCCTTGGTAGGCAGCCTTAGGTGAAGGAGCTTCCATAAGAAGAGCTGGATTTTGGGGGGGATGGGGATACTCCACACAGTGGTCCAGACATGCCGTCCTATTCCATTAGAGGGATCTTGGTGACTAAGGAACCTGTATACAGCTTTAGCATTAGGAATTCCCTAGGCATCTGATTTCCAAATCCACGAGTCATCACAGGCATAAGCAGGCAAATGAATAGAGATAATATGAGATATAAGAGCTGGACCAAAAAAATCTTGCAGCAGAGTTAAATTCCAAGAGTTGTTTAACATGAGATCACTTACCTTTAGGGCCGAGAGTGGGGCAACTACATTTACATAAGTAGGCATGCAAATAAGAGGACAAGTAAAAAGCCAGGGGTCAAACATAACTTGAGAAGAGGTGCCATTACCAATATACCTTTTGATACCCAATCTGATGTTCTGGAGAGTGTTAATTACTAGTCTCCAACTCCAAGTTATGCCTTTAACATTTGTGCCTTGCTAGGGATGGAGGCTGCCATACTTGTTAATTACAAGGTTCACCCAGATATTATCCTTCTTATTTAACACATCTAAAGCTCTTCTAGCTATAAGAGAATCCCTGATGTGATGCAAATTCCTTATCCCTAAACCACCTTCCTGCTTTCTAAGTTGAATAGTCTCCCAATTTATGAGGTGTGCCCCTCTCTTACCTTCATTTGCTGACCACAAGAAGCATCTGGATTGCCTTTCCAATGATTCAATAATACCATCACATAAGTAAACTGAACTCAAAGAATAGTTAGATATGGTATTCAGAATAGACTTTACCAGAATTAATTTCCCAGCTTGATTCAGTGTTTTCAGCTTCCAAGAAGATAATCTTTTGGATATCTTGTCTATTAGGAGGCCTTGTTCTTTAACAGGAATGTACTTATAGGATATTGATGTTCCAAGATATGAGAAAGGGAATTTGCCAATAGGGATTTCCAGACTATTACCAATGGCCATTTTTCTTTTCTGGTTGAGATTTGGAGGGAGATAGATTTCAGATTTACTAATATTTATTCTCTGATTTGTGAGCATATAATATAGTTTTAGTATGGCAGTGATTCTTTTGCAATTACTAACTTTGGCAGCAACACAAATTAGCAGGTCATTGATAAGTAGTTTTTATATAGATAATTTTGTG
>LTAE01001101.1:10321-59407 GCA_001647135.1 Pontederia paniculata | reverse complement strand
TAACTTCTACTTGGAGTCTTGGACATGTAAGACTTCTTTTTATTTGAGGTATGCCCCCACAAAAGAAGGAAACTTAAAGCATTTTGAAAAGCACAACAGAACTAGGTACTTGCATGCAAAGATGAGAAAGTTTATAGAATATATGCAAGCAGCTGAAGGCAAAACCTATCTGATACGCGAAGACAAAATATTCCATTGTGTTCAATAAGTCATACATAGACAATGGAAGAACAATCATTGACTTGGATAGAAAAACTAGGTATCACAACCAGTTGAAGCTATAATAAAACAGAAACACCAGCTGCTACCATAATAATGGACCTTCACCAGCTACAAGCAGGAAAGTGTACCAAGGAAATGGACATTACTAGAGAAGATAGTCTTAAGAAACCAAAGATGTGCACCCTAACTAATTTTGAATGACAGAAACAAGGACTAATCGATCAGGACTCTTAGAGGTATATCATTCAAATATTACAGAGTTGTTTTATTTCATTTGATGCATCTACTGAATTTAGGCTCAGCAACAAGACTAGAAACTGTAGCTCGAATGCAAGGCTTACCATAGAAGTGTTTTGAACAAAGCAAATCAATATGGATAATTTATTTTTCAGAAAATAAAAAAAAATGAATTCAATTGAAGTTTAATGGACAAACAAAAAAGAGTGAAGTTTAGTTCTTCTAACTTTACGGGTTTCATTCTTGATTTGACTCCAAAGTTTCAGGTCCCTTGGGTCTTCCACTGGACAACCAGTCCACGGGAGTATCCTTGGAGTTGGTGGCTTCTTGTCATCTGTCCTGATAAAGGACCAAAATGCTCTTATAGCACTCTCAATGGCGTCCAAGAGTTTGTTTTCTGTGAGCACTTCATCTCTCTGTCCTCCTCTCGCAGTATATGCTGAAATTTCAAAGCTTGATTAGATAATGCTGTTCTCAGTTTACTACCAGGAGATGATTAAGAATATCCACTTCTATATCAGAGACAGCAATGCAAGTAATGATTGGAGCTAAAGACTTTCATAAAGAAAGAAAAAATGCAAACAAATGCTGTCTGAAGAAGCAATTTAAAGAGCCTCAAATCTTATTCAGTACCTGAAACCTCTGGAACTTGGAGCAGAGTTCTGGTGGAGAATCGACTCTGAGCATAATTCCATAACCTCTCACCGCAAAACTTCTCATTATCAATGAATCGTTCCACTAATATCTGAAATTGCTGAAACCTGCCCGCTATAGTAATATCAAAACTTGTTAGACTTGGATCCTAGAAGAGTATAATGTCCTCAACTTTTCTATCTGGTAATGAAGAGTATAATGTCTGCCCGACATAGACGACTTCGAAGTCGCTCTCCAAACACTCGGCAAGCTTCCTGTGAGCAGGTCCTAGGTAAGTAGTTCCAGAGGATCAATGCTCTTCTGCAAACTGGCACTCCCCAGGGTAATGTTCCAAACAGCACCTGCAACAATATAAACATAGTTAAGAGAAGTGAACTCATCAACAAGGCAGAGGAGAAGGAATACATTTCACACACAGAGATCACACAATTTCCCCTGGAAGGCACGAAGCCAAACCATACAGCTGCTGTTTTGTGCAGAGATTAAAACTCGGCTTTCCAACAAACTTTCCCTTACATTAACTAGGATTAGTCTTAGAACAAAGAAGAAAAAAAAGCAATTCTTCCATTCTCTATGTAATCGAAATACATGCCAAATTAGTTTAGCCAAATGAGCTTTGTATATTTCAAAGAACAATACAAAAGGAAGCTAATTAAGCATAACAATAACAAGAAGAAGACTTCCCAGAAAAGAAATTGAAGGCCAGAAACTAAAACTGCAATTTTTAAGCATGACAAATCCTACACAGTTGATATATGAATTAACAACAAGTACATACTTACTATACTTACTATACGAATTTTTAAGCCCATTTGTTATATGTACATGTCGCATGGACATATTTTTAGCAAAGATCATGTTAAAACTTTTTGAAAATTCCTAGAATTATTTTTATTCTCTACCTGTTGGTATTTATTATGACCATTGTTGATTAGAGTTCAAATTTAAATTAGCAAAATATCGTAACACCCCTTGTCGTGACCCGAACGACGAGTTCGGGGCGTGACGTATCTTCTTAACAGCATGGATTATGTTATGAATATGAATTATCCTTCACTGTAACATATAATTATAAATGGTGTACCATATGCATGAATAATAATCATTGAAACTAAGTTGATAAGATGAAGATGAGCAAACAAACAAAATTTGGGTGTACAAAGGGAATTAGGATTCCGCTGAATCATATAAGATTAGCCCTAATGATTTAAAGAGGGGCAAGAGAATCAGCCCATACTTCTAATTCAGAAATTAGTATGTACGAAGAAGTTTAAGATAAAGAAAATTCAGGATGTACAGAGATTATCTCAGGATCAAGAAAAAGTAAAAAAAAATCGAGTAAGTGGCTTTTCATGGACCTGTAATTTTCCAATTATTTTCTTGGCTCCCTGGAATTGTACCTTGAGCTATGCATATGGAAATAAGCAGCAAGTGGTCGATCTCGCAAGCTTGCCTTGATTGAATCTAATGCTGTTGAGTTTTTCCTGGCAAAACCTAAGTTGTCGAGTTGTGATAACGGACATCTTGAGCACCCTCAAAACTAGTTGCAAATTGATGACAGGAATTAACATCTCAATATGGAGTTCATCACATGAACTAGTCATCACCTTGCGGTTCTTCAGCAACTCCTTCAGTTTTACTTTTTTCTTCAAGAATGAAAGGAAGGTCCCTTTGTTAATGTTTCAAAAGATTGCATTCGCAATAACAATTCAACTTGTTACTTACAACTCAAGAGGTTGACAAAAACATATTTCTAACCTTCTGCAAATGACAATCTACTGCTCAATATAAACACCAATAAATCTACAACATAATACCAGTAGCTTTCTAATTTCTAATTTGTTGTCAGTTTGTAGAAAATTCGTTAAATCATGTAAAGAGTAACTTCTACTTGGAGTCTTGGACATGTAAGACTTCTTTTTATTTGAGGTATGCCCCCACAAAAGAAGGAAACTTAAAGCATTTTGAAAAGCACAACAGAACTAGGTACTTGCATGCAAAGATGAGAAAGTTTATAGAATATATGCAAGCAGCTGAAGGCAAAACCTATCTGATACGCGAAGACAAAATATTCCATTGTGTTCAATAAGTCATACATAGACAATGGAAGAACAATCATTGACTTGGATAGACAAACTAGGTATCACAACCAGTTGAAGCTATAATAAAACAGAAACACCAGCTGCTACCATAATAATGGACCTTCACCAGCTACAAGCAGGAAAGTGTACCAAGGAAATGGACATTACTAGAGAAGAAAGTCTTAAGAAACCAAAGATGTGCACCCTAACTAATTTTGAATGACAGAAACAAGGACTAATTGATCAGGACTCTTAGAGGTATATCATTCAAATATTGCATAGATGTTTTATTTCATTTGATGCATCTACTGAATTTAGGCTCAGCAACAAGACTAGAAACTGTAGCTCGAATGCAAGGCTTACCATACAAGTGTTTTGAACAAAGCAAATCAATATGGATAATTTATTTTTCAGAAAATAAAAAAAATGAATTCAATTGAAGTTTAATGGACAAACAAAAAAGAGTGAAGTTTAGTTTTTCTAACCTTATGGGTTTCATTCTTGATTTGACTCCAAAGATTCAGGTCCCTTGGGTCTTCCACTGGACAACTAGTCCACGGGAGTATCCTTGGAGTTGGTGGCTTCTTGTCATCTGTCCTGATAAAGGACCAAAATGCTCTTATAGCACTCTCAATGGCGTCCAAGAGTTTGTTTGCTGTGACCACTTCATCTCTCTGTCCTCCTCTCGCAGTGTATGCTGAAATTTCAAAGCTTGATTAGATAATGCTGTTCTCAGTTTACTACCAGGAGATGATTAAGAATTTCCACTTCTATATCAGAGACAGCAATGCAAGTAACGATTGGAGCTAAAGATTTTCAGAAAGAAAGAAAAAATGCAAACAAACGCTGTCTGAAGAAGCAATTTAAAGAGCCTCAATTCTTATTCAGTACCTAAAACCTCTGGAACTTGGAGCAGAGTTCTGGTGGAGAATCGACTGTCAGCATAATTCCATAACCTCTCACCGCAAAATTTCTCATGCTCAATGAATCGTTCCACTAATATCCGAAATTGCTGAAACCTGCCCGCTATAGTAATATCGAAACTTGTTAGACTTGGATCCTGGAAGAGTATAATGTCCTCAACTTTTCTGTACTGGTAATGAAGAGCTTCCCAGCATAAGCATGTCTGCCCGACATAGACGACTTCAAAGTCGCTCTCCAAACACTTGGCAAGCTTCCTGTGAGCAGGTCCTCGGTAAGAGAGTTCCAGATGATTGATGCTCTTCTGCAAACTGGCACTCCCCAGGGTAATGTTCCAAACAGCACCTGCAGCAATATACTCATCAACAAGGCAGAGGAGAAGGAATACATTTCACACACAGAGATCACACAATTTCCCCTGGCAGGCACGAAGCCAAACCATACATCTGCTGTTTTGTGCAGAGATTAAAACTCGGCTTTCCAACAAAATTTCCCTTATCATTAACTAGGATTAGTCTTAGAACAAAGAAGAAAAAAAAAAGCAATTCTTCCATTCTCTATGTAATCGAAACAGATGCCAAATTAGTTTAGCCAAATGAGGTTTGTAGATTTCAAAGAACAATACAAAAGGAAGCTAATTAAGCAGAAATTGAAGGCCAGAAACTAAAACTGCAATTTTTAAGCATGACAAATCCTACACAGTTGATGTAAGAATTAACACCAAGTACATACTTACTATACTTCTTCTTTCAGCATTCAGTTGATCGAACCATGCAACCTTCTCCGTGTAGCTCGCGTAGAATCGATTGCCTTCTTCTACTTCTCTCCTGTTGCCATGGTCATGGCGCTCTTGTGTGACCTCCTGGACAGACCGCTGCCGCGATCCGTAGAACCGATCGACTTCTTCCGCCTCTCTCCTCTTTGTGTGGCCTAATTCATGTACAGCCTCCGGAATCGATCGATCAGCTTCTTCCACCTCTCTCCTCTTTCTGTGGAGTGATTCAGCTGCAGCCTTGCGGTCGGATCGCTGCGAGAGACGCGACCCATGGAACTGATCGATTTCTTCCACCTCTCTCCTCCGACGGCGTGATTCATGTGCGGCCTCTGCGACGATTCGTGGCGAGTAGTTTGCCTCCTCTTGATCTGCCTCAATGGTAGTGTCCACAGAAATATTGAACCAGTCAGTGGCATGAGTGACCTTGTCCTGAAACCCACGGGACTGCGACTCCAGCGGCGCAGTGGCTGTACGAGGAGAGAAAGTAGTGGGACTTGGAACATATGTAGCGTAGTACTCATCATCTTCTTCTGTACCATCTTCTTGCTTTGAGGGTTGCATCTGAGGGTTCTCTTCTTCGTAGTCTTCTCTGTCTATGACAGGCACATTTCTATCGAATCTGAAGCTAAAAGTGCTTAAAAGAGATGGCTCAGTAGCAGCTTTTGGATCTTTTTTCTCCTTCGTTAACGTTGTTGTTTCTAATGCCAAATCCTCGGCCTGCTGTTGCTGCAACACAGGAGAAACATTTTCCAGCAGAAACAAAGTTTTGGTCGCTTGCTCGTCTCCTCCTCCTTCCAAAAGAGGAAGGCAATCCTCGTAGTCGTCGTCGTCCTCGTCATCGTCTTCCTCCTCTTTGGCGAGCACCAGAACTCTCAAACCAGAGGAGAAGGGAAGAAGGATGTAACCACCAATCTGCGCGTCCGACGCGCGAGAAGGGACCTCGTAGAACTCTGAAACGAAGACGATGAAGCTTCTGCAATGGTCCGCGAACGTGTTGGCGCC
Organism: Pontederia paniculata; assembly: GCA_001647135.1. Classification (NCBI taxonomy): domain Eukaryota; kingdom Viridiplantae; phylum Streptophyta; class Magnoliopsida; order Commelinales; family Pontederiaceae; genus Pontederia; species Pontederia paniculata. The sequence continues at coordinate 53,515 of LTAE01001101.1, read as the reverse complement.
TCTGCCCACCAGAACGATCGCGCCGCCGACGGTTCTGAAAGGAAGCAAGATGATGAACAGCAGCCATCGGCCGACGAATCGGGCGAGGTTGATCAGAGGGCAAACTATGAGAAGGATGGGGTGGATGAAGAAGCTGAGGCGGTGCCAGCGGTCGAATCCTGCGTCCAACCGGAGGACGTCCTCCACGAAGTACCAGCATTGAGCAAGCGTCACGGTTGCCATGACCACCAGCAGCTGCTGCCGACACCTCCTCCTTGTAGGACTCGATAGATTGAATCAGATGTTGCAGAAGCGACGGCAGTAGCAACTCAGCTTGCATGCATGATCTGGTGGTAGTTCCTTTTCTTTCTTTTTTTAGGTAGAGCAGTAGTCCCTTTTCTACTACCTAATCAGCACAGCAAATCCACTATAAAATCCAGGTCCTGTCATTGTCACCGGAGAGGATCTGTGAACGTAGAGCCTTACAAGTTGCAAGTTGCAACAATATTAATTGTTCGGTCGGGATCAACGGGTATTAGGATGGAGCGGTGATATGGCCATGTTTGACACGCATTTAAATTAGCGTCTACAGTAGTGTATAATGTGTTGACCAAGTCAATACGTTATTTAAGATGTTTGATAAGCACAATTAATAATAGTGACAAGCGATTGGAACTCAGCGTTTTGAGACACTTGACATATCAACATCTAGGGTAGCGACAAGCTTATGAAAATTTATTTTTAGATATGCCCTCAAAATATTTTAATATTAGTTAATATTTGTATGATACATTTATTATTTTATATTACATGGTCAATTTATTATTTATTATTATTTTATTAACTTATAAATTATTTGGTTAGTTATTTATTTTATTATTATTTATTAATATTAAAATATTTAAAATAAAAATGTGTTATTCAACTTATGACACATATATTAATGCAATTTATTAAATAATTGTTTGTACCTTTTTAGTCATTTTACATTTATTAATTTGTTCAAACGCTGCATTTGTCAAACACTTTTATTAAATTTAATAATTCACTCGCTACTGCTAATCACTAATCTCTAGTCGCTAATCGTAGTTATTATTTATTATTATTTTATTAACTTATAAATTATTTGGTTAGTTATTTATTTTATTATTATTTATTAATATTAAAATATTTAAAATAAAAATGTGTTATTCAACTTATGACACATATATTAATGCAATTTATTAAATAATTGTTTGTACCTTTTTAGTCATTTTACATTTATTAATTTGTTCAAACGCTGCATTTGTCAAACACTTTTATTAAATTTAATAATTCACTCGCTACTGCTAATCACTAATCTCTAGTCGCTAATCGCTATACGCTATTAACCTCTAGTATATGTCAAACAGAGCCTATATATGAACGTAGAGTATTCATGTTGGAAGCCTCATCTGCCATGGTCAGACACACGGCTCGAAACGACATCAAATTAGTCTGGACTATAATAGACTTGACCCGACCTGTAAACGATGTATTTTTTAACGTCGCACGGATTAAATGATGGCACCGCTTTTCAAAAATTGAGGTGATAATCGAAAAAAATTAGTCGGTCAAGAAATAATTTATCTACTTGACAATATGAATTTACTCAACGTCATCAACTTTTCAAAAAAAAAAAAAGGGACTTCCAAGCTTCAAAGTCAACTGGTTGGAAGAATTGTCGGCTTATGGACATAATTCATAATTTAAATTATATATTGTCCCCAGTCCCCACCCCCTTGCCCCACAAGATCAATTACCTGTAACTGAAAAAAGAAATAGATTAATTGCCAACTTCTCCACGGAACTTCTTTTTACTGGTGCATGTAGACTGTTTTTTTCGTCAATGATATCGATTGTAGACAAGTCATTTCAAGTAGTATTCAATAAGTCGTCACACTACATAATATTTTTTGTCTAAAGATGGTGACCGTAGCAAAAGGAAAAAAAAACAAACATAAGATTGACATAAAATCGCACAATAAGTTTGTATAAAAGGAGAGAATGGAGATGGTGGAGAGAGGAGAGTAATTTTGGTATAAATTAGTTGTTCTTTTATAACTAATTAGTTTTTTTAACTAATATAATTTATTTTTATTTTTTTCTCAAACTATGATATGTCTACTAAAATAAATCATAAATTATATTATTTTTTCCATCTTTTCTGTCATTCTTTTTTTTAATTAATAAATTACCATTGTATCCTTTTTTAAGTTTTTCAATTACTTACATTATAACCTTCGGTCAATAAACTTCTTGGACGAAAATTCTAAGGGGGCGTTTGACAAATAGAGCCGGAGACAGAATCGACTTCGGTTCCACCCTGGTTCCCCAAACAACATGACGTTTGGGGAAACCGGGCTCAGAACCCGAGCAAGGAACCTCGGGTCATGTGACCCGGGTTCCATCCGTTTAGCAGGAACTGGCGGTTCTGCAACAGCAACGTTCGACAAAAGGTATTATTCTTTACCGTTGCAAATATACTAATTTTTTTATTACTATAGCTGTTAATTATTTCAACAAATTATTTTTTATTAAAATATTATTATTAAAAAATTAGTTTGTGAGATTAATTTTATATTAATTATTTTTTCAACAATTTTAATCGATATATTTTATAATAATAATTTTATAAAGTACTAATTCATAATATTACTTTATATTATTTAATATAATTTTTAAATTCAACATAATATTATCTTTATTAAAAATATATTTAATATCTATGGTTCTCATTTTTTATTCAAACACTCCTAGAACCTATTGATAATCATTACATTTTAGTTCATCCAAACACAACTAGAATTAATCTATCAAATCAAAGAACCCGGAGAACCTCCGGTTCTCCATTCAAACGCAGCTTAAGAGCCTAAGAGTCATTTGGATTAGAAACATCAGTTGAAATAAGTGTTTGTCCTCACATTTTCTACCAAACGTTCACTTTTTTACACCTACGGGACCCAACCATTTATTGCAAGAACACAAATTAACGAGAACAGTGTGATTGTTCTGGGTGGATTAAGCATTTTGGAACACATGTGAGGTTAGTTTCCCTAACCGTAGAACAAAAACTTTAAAACCAAACGGGCCCTAAATGTCAAAAGTTCTCCTAAGTGCACAAGTAGCAGGTTAGTCCGACGAAATCCAATGACACAAGTGAACTTCATGAGTACACTATGTCCTCTTCGTTGTCTTCTTCTTTTCTTAGTTTCAAGTTCTTACACTTTCCCATATTTGCTCACCAAAGAAACCCCTAGATCTATGATAAGTGTTAAAAATTCTTAGACAATACCATGATTGTTGCAAGTATACAGCTATCGAAGGTAGTACATAAGGTATCGAATCCATAAGGAGGTGAAAGTAATGTTCAGGAAAGGATCACTCAAATCTAAACGACGAGATTAAGAAAACAATAATGAATACGTGAATGAAATAAGAATCTAAACTATATAATTTTAAGGGTTTAATATTGAGAAATGCAAAACAAGTAATCATAAGATAGGATAGAGCGAGACCAGCAAAGTTGTGAGGAACCTTAGAGTTAATATAGTGTCGGAGATGTTGGATTGAATTATCATTAATATATAAGATTATACATGCTAGATTGGAAATCGACGAAGAGAGGAATCATGGATTTCATTTCAAGGGAGTTCAATCATGTTCTTCATGGAGCTATGCAGCGAAGAGCGTAAAGAGCCCAAAATCTAATCTAAGTGAGTACAATAGTTGCTATCGGGCTGAGAATATTTCGGCATACCACTCATGCATCACAGGTCTGCAGAACTTGTGATGGAACACACTATCAGGCTATGCGTCAATGAGATGGGATGACTAGTCCCCCAAATGCTCTAAACTCGAGAGAGTAGCAATATCGATTCCTCATAGTTGCGAGAATGTGAAAGCATCTGATGATCATAGAACACAAATCATATTTAATGGGATATAAGAACCATGAACACTCAGTCTCACAAACGCCTTCAACTAAGGATGTATCGTTCGATGAGGAGAAAATACAATCAAGAAAGAAGATTAGACTGAATGTTGACCGAAATCCAATCACAATAAATCAAAACTCTTCGCAAACATTCGATTCAAATGAAATCAAATGATGAGTTTATAACAAAAATCAAAATTCAACGAGTTCAAAACCAAAAGGTTAATCCAATCCATTATCCTAAAATACTAACTCTAAGTCATCCTACTAAGTTTCATACCATGTTCATCATCAAATAGAAAGCGCAAAGTTCAGAAATGCTCATAAAATTCTTCGTCCATAATTTGTGCTCCAATGGTGGTCATCGTTTCTAGTGCTCCTCTTCCCTTCTCCAACGGTTCCCGAGCTAGAAAAAGCTCTTTTGTCTTGCCTTCCTTTGTCCTATTTATCCCCTTGGGTTTTATTTGACATGCGTCACTTCTGTCCAACTTGATATTACTCTGATTCGTCATTGTCAATCATGAGTCGTACATATTCCTTTCCTTTTTTGACGTTTTGTCGTCAAGTGAATCTTCATGCAAGGTCATGACACATAGTCGAGCGGAGATGTAAAAGTTCGCTTCTACGAAGTTCTTGAAGTAAGACATAAAGCAACATCATTTGGTTCTAAATGTATACGATGGGAACTTGATAGGGTATGCTTGTTATAAAATGAAAATTTGGCACAAAATGGGGGCTTAGGCTCAAAAGAAAGACATGAAAACAATGTTAAATATAACTTCAATAGACCTAATATTGTGTGCTTGATGATAACATCATTTGCCTTGCATGAGACTAGCAAACATATTAAATATATGTTGAGACTGATGAAGATATTGTGCATATACAATGCGATTTATTAATTGCTCAAACTATAGAGGTTGATGTAGTTAATGAGAAAGCCCAACAACACAAACCAAAGCTGATGTAGTTGAGGATAAGGATGTATTTAGTGGTTCCAATCAAAACAATGTGGGGATATGAGAATTTAAGTTTCGGTATTGATTCTAATAATGACGATGAAGATATTAGAAGAGACATTTTCAAGGAAAATGGCATATCATTTCCTACTTTTAATGAAGATACGTATATGCACAATCCAAAATTGAAGTTGTGAATGATATTTACAAATGTGAAAGTATTTAGGGAAACATTAAGCTAAAATAGTAGAAAGATGGGATATGAATTTGTGTTTAAAAATAATGTGCCATCAAGAATAACTATTGTATAACATGATGAAGGTTGTCCATGGAGATTACATGCATCCAATTTTCATGGAACTTCAACTTTTCAAATAAAAATTCTTGAAAAACATTCCATGCATGCAAGGAGGTACAATCTAAAGACTGCAAATTCTACACGGATTGCCAAATGATACTTGACTAGGTTGACAAATGATCCTCATTGGAATGCTACTTTATAAGAAGAACCATAAAGAGAGAAGAGGGATTACTTGTTTCTACAAGGCAAACATATATAGGAAGGTCTAATTCCATTAGTATGATAAATGAAAACTATAAAGAACAGTTTGAGAGTGTTCGAAACTATTGCAATTAGGTTAATAAGCACAATCCTGATAGTAAAGCAAGAGTGGAAGTGCTTAGACTTTCTTTAGAATGTGCACCACATTTTCAAAAAGTATTTGTTAGCTTCGCAGCACAAATCAAAGGTTTCGTGATCGGATGTAGACTTGTTATTGGTTTAGATGCTTGCCACTTAAAAGGGACATTTGGTGGTCAATTAGTTCATTGTAGTAGTTGAAGCTGAGTTGAAAGAGTCTTGGACATGATTCCTTGAGACCCTTATTAATGCAATTGGAACTCCTCCAGAGATTGGTTGGGTTTTCATCACTAATAGACAAAAGGTATATGACTATACTTATTATTTTTTATATAGTTATCACAGTTGTCATCCTAAAAATATTAATTGTTCTTTTTTCAAGGTATAGTGAAAACATTTCAAAAGCTTATGCCATGAGCAGAACATAGATATTGCATGAGACATTTATATGATAACTTCAAAGTCAAGTACAAAAGGGAAGAGTTGAAGCTTTTGTTCTAGCATGCTATTTATGTACATACTAAAGAAGAATGCGAAAAGTGCATGAGGGATATCAAAGATATCAATATTGAAGCTCATGATTATTTGATAAAGGAGTTTCCAAGCAGCTGGGCCAAATCTCATTTTGGCAATAAGTCCAAGTGTGATTTGGTGTGTAACAATATATTAAAATCATTTAATCAATTTGTTAAGGAAGCTAGTGAAAAAATCATTCTTACAATGCTTGAGATTATATGATGACAATTGATGTGTAGATACAATGACAAAAGAGAGTGGGTCAAGACATTGAGTAACAAAGGTTGTCCAAAAAATTTAAAAGATATTGAGAACCACGAGAAGGATGGTATGCATTATGAACTGATGGTTTCATGGGAAGGAAAATTTGAGGTGCTTAATAATGGACAAAAAATTATTGTTCATTTGAAAGGAAAAGTTGCTCCTTAAAAGTTTGGGATTTCACGGGAATACCATGTGTACATGCATGTGCATCCATTATGACTGATAGAAGAGATTGTGAAGATTTTGTGCATCCATATTACTCAACTGAAACACTTACAATCATATTTTGAGATTATTGTTAAATTAGATGTGCTATCAACAGTCCTAAAAGATTAAACTGTTAAGAAAAGCAATATCTTTATATTTATATATTCTTAACACTCTCCATCATGTGTGGGTCGCTAATAACTTTGGTCTAACCCAAAGCTCAACACGTGAAAACTAAGGAAGAAAATTAATTTTTAATACGAGCGACATCGAGGTTGAACTCAAGAACTTTGACTCTGATATCATATTAAATTAGATATACTACCAACAATCCTAAAATCTTAAGCCGATAGGAAGAGAAACATCGTTGTATTTATATTTTGAATGTTTTCCTCACGTGTGGGTCATTGACAACTTTGGTCTAGCCCAAAGCCCAACAAATGGACAAAGAAGAAAATTATTTTTTTTTTAAATATGAATGTCATCGAGGTTTGAACTCGGAACCTCTGACTCTGATACCATGTTAAATTAGATGTGCTATCAATAATACTAAAATTTTAAGCTAATAGGAAAAGAAACATCTTTATATTTATATTCCTAATAGTTATGAGTTCTATATCTGACGAGATCCAATGGGAACACATTGAATGAGAGAATATGCAACCACCTATTATACGAAGAAAACTTGATCTGTCCAAGAAGCTAAGGAAAAGAGCATCAAATGAGCCGAGGAGTTCATGTGTATGAGAAAGTCTTTGAAAACTCTACGTGTGGAAATTATGATGAAAAGGGACACAATGTAGGGTCCTGCAAAAAGCCAAAGAAAGTTAATATCACAAACAAAAAAGTAAGCATGCTAATCACACTTTGAATGAGAATTTAAGTTTCGTTATAATTTTTATGTGGCCTAATTATTTCATTTATTTTGCTAGGAAACTTTCAATAATGAAAAGAAGAAGTCAGCTACATTTGAAATTGGGACAAATAAGGGAAAGCACAAAATTGTTGAGGGTCAAGTATGGTTGCACAATTTTTTATGCGTTTCGACAACATAGTTATATGGTTGAACAATTCTTTATGCGTTTGGACAACATATTTATGTATGTTAACTATTATGATTTGTCATGTATAATAGGGCTCTTCAGGTATGCTGGTGAAGAAAAGTAGATAAATGAGGCTAGCAATTTCATGAGTATCATTAAGTTAACATAAATCCCAAATTTTCATATTATCTAATCTAATATGTCATTATTCATAGGAAATTGGACTAAATTACCTTACTCTGAGTTATGTCAAGCAAGTAGAACCAATAATTAACAAAGCATCAACTCTACCTATATATTAATCATGGGTAAATCCTCATTATTAAGTCTCCTATATCATTTTTATAACTTGATGAGAACAGCCTTTAGGTTTTTGCAGTTCTTAACACTTGGCGCTTCTAGCTAGATGCACGAAGAAAAAGAAATTAAATTATCTGGCTAGATTATTTTGCAGAAATTATTGAAAATTTTGAAGTTGGAAAGAATATTGTGTGATGACAAACGATGGTTTGGTATTTATTGATTGATGTTGTGCCTATTTGAAACATGTGTAGTGACATACTATACTTTTGCTAATTGTGTGGTGTTAAGAATATTTGTGTTCTCTTTGACATCAATATGATGTTACGATCACTATGATGATGTTTTGGGAAGTGAATTTGAACTCCAACAAATGTTGCTACTAATGGAGCATATATTATTTCACTCTTGATTTTTTTAGCGCATATATAGTGTGTATTAATTTTCTTGCATGATGTGATCCTCACACGGATTTATTTTTTATTACATGAATTTTAATTTACTTCAACTTGCATGATGCATAAAATCGTAGTAAATTTGCGCACATAATTTGATCAACACCCAAAAAGCATGAGAAAATAATAAAAATTGAGTCAATTTGAGACCCATGGTTAATTGATCGAAGGCAAATAGCCAGTCTTGCGCAAGAATAAAAAAGGAAAAGTTATAGTTGGATTACAAAAAAAATTTGAAGGAGACGAATATTTGGAAGTAAAAAATAAAACTTTAGAAACAGAAAAAGTTGAAGTTGGATCTTCACTATAATTATAATTATGAGAAAATTCATATCATTAGATGAGAAACCAAAAAAAATAACTTAACATGGATAAGATAGTAATTCAATAATTTAGAAAAACCAAAATAACAGAAAAGATAATGGTATTTATATTTTGGGGTTACATTTCACGCGTGAAAGGTTTAAGGGTGCAAGTTGGATAATATTATAGTTCAATAATTATATTAGCAGATGTAATATAGTTTGAAAGATGAAAATAGAATTATTTTTATAATTTATTTAAAAATATTCCATTTTGTATATTATAATTTTTTTTGCTTATATAGCAGTCACATAGTATATTCGCTTCAACATAAAAAAATTAGTAACAAAAATAATATTGAACGGAAAATAAACAAACAATTAAATATTGACAATTTTATTTGTACTAAGAATTTACTATTTTTTATGCCATTAGTTGGAGTGTTAAGCAAAAAATAATTTTAGTATATAGAAATGATTAGGAATTTTGTTGAGGGGTCATTAAGCACCTCGAAAGAGCCCAGACCCTCCATCCTAGATAGAAGCAAGCAACGACGTTGTGAGCGCTAGGACTAGCACTAGGTTTTCATCCCCTTTTTGAAGAATGTCAATAAATTTCAAGGAGAAGACGAAGTTGGTGTACATTATTGTCCAAAAATGAAAGGCAGGAATGAATGAGTCGAAAATCTCAAGGTTGACCATTAGGGTCTTTTTATTCATCATTTGGGTTAATTATGTGATTCTTTTATTTACATATTTTTATCTCTTAATTTTCAAAACTTATATAGAATATTTGTACATAATACTATATTTATTATTTTCTATGTAATCATTTTAGGTCTATAATAGTTTTATCTATTTTATTTAATGTATTTTTCATAATTTAACTTTTTGAATATATATCCATAACATAATTTACCACTTAACACTATTTTTTTGTCTTTAAAATATTTAACTATATGATTATTTAACACATTTCTACCTCTTATTAATATTTAAAATTATTTTTATTTTATCATAATTATTTATAATATTTAATCTTTTTTAATCGCAATTAATTTTCACATTTTTTCATAATTAAATGTGACTATTTATATCTCTTAATTTTTAAAACTTAAACAAAATATTCGTACATAATAGTATATTTATTATTTTCTATGTAATTATTTTAGGTCTATAATAGTTTTATCTAAAACTCGGTCCGACCGGTTTACGGGATCTAAAACGGGCCATGGATCACTCTAAATTCAGGGTGCCAATTGAACCGCTTTGACCCGATCAAAACTCGAGTTGAACTGCTCAACCTGGCGGGTTTGACCAACCCGACAAACAAAAAATATTTTTTTCAAATAATAATAATAGAAGTTTAGTTTAATTTTTTAGAGATAAACAATCTACTTTGTCATATAAGTAAAATTTAAAATAATTATGTTAAATAGAAAAACTTAATGAATCAATCGAGCATATTAGTATTTAATAATTATTTTATTATTTGTCTTTGACCATTAAACGCTATTATAAATTATGAATTAGAACTAAAAAATATCATGTTATTATATTAATAATATATGCTCATGTATTTTGATTTTATATTAATTTATTATTATCTTGTTCGACCATCGAGTCTGATTGGTTCGACCTAGCCCGTCAAGCTATCCAGGTCGATGTCCGGGCCGGGTTTTAAAACATTAGCTTTATCTATTTTATTCAATGCATTTTCATGATTTATCTTTTTGAATATGTTTCCATATATCTGATAATGTAAGTGATGAAATGTAAAAATAGGTTATTATTTGAAGGAGGAAAATAAAATTAAACCTATAAATATAAATGTCTCGTTAGTAATAAAAAGTTTTTACAACACATTGATTATTTCAAGTGAATATTTTTTTTTCATGATGATGATATTAAGTGATTGTTTATAACATCATTTGTTATTGATTATTGACATAATAGCTTCAACTAATAGTCATAAAATCGTCACAAATGTTGTAGCAAACTAGATAGTATTAGCTACATAATCGAGACTAATTTTCAATCGATTTGGATTGCAATTTATGGACAACTTAGTTACGCATTTAAATCGAAAATAACTATCGATATTAGAAACAAATTATTGTTCATCACTAAATCGGTCATAATTTAATCGCTATGTTACCACCAAACTCTAACAATTATCCTGTCTTAAATTTGTTATGAATCTGTCACTATTTGTGACAACATTGGGACGATATTTTTAGTAATAAATATTTTATAGCTAATCAATCAAATTCTTATAGTGCTGAAAGAGGTACGAGCGGAACATTACTTTTTTCCGATTACGAAAGCTTATGGCCTAATATAAAAAAAGATAAATTAAAAATTAAAGAAAAATACTAGTTTCACGATAAGAATCACTCTTAGTCATCAATTCAACTCAAGGGGTCCGTCATTATGCTACATTCATATTCTCAAAGATAATCAATTCTGAATATATTGTATAATTGGCGGATTAATTAGCTTGAAAATTGAGTTAGAATTTTAAATTAGGATCACAACTTTATTTGAAGTACTAATCTTGAAGTTTAACTCAGAAGAAAAAGAGATAATTAAAGGCAGGGAAGATAATTGAGAATATAATTATCTTTCTTCGGTTTGAATTTAATTTTAGATAAATTAATTATTTAATTATGAAATAAATGAAAATTAACTTTGGGAGTATGCATAGAGTTCTCCTTCCATGAAATGTTTTTCGATAAAATTATTCCTAGCGATTCGATCACACTAACAAGAAATATTTCTCAATTGAGACCTTTAGTACATCCAATAATTGATAATTCCATCCAAAAGAGCCGCACGCATTTGATTCAAATATAGAAAATTCCAATATATGGAGAGAGAGAGAGAGAGAGAGAGAGAGAGAGAGAGAGAGAGAGAGAGAGAGAGAGAGAGACTTATGAATCTAATGCACGTGAAGTAGAGACGAAACTTATACGAATCTAGTGCATGTTCGTTGGTTGGTTTTTCCATTGGATGCATCTGCCCGAGTATATAAACATCCATCCAACGACTTGACTTAACAACTGGTGTCATTTGGGTCGTCCATTTAATCAATAATATATTGTTTTCGGTGCACATCGTCCATTTAATATTTAATGTATCACGGTATCATTTTTCACTAGCTACTTTATTAGTTGCTGACGCCCCTTTTTTTGCCATTAATTGGATCAATAAATTAAGTCTTGAAATCGTTGTCTTGTGTGCTCTATAAACTAAACTAAACTATCTAACTAAACTGATAGATGCTCCTTCTCGAAGACATTATTATTATTATTATTATTATTATTATTATTATTATTATTANGACTCACCCCTCCAAACCCCATATGACTTATAATTTTTTTTAGCCAAACATGATTTAACTAACACCACCCTCTCATCTTCCACCTAATTCCCCTAATACCTATTATTATTATTATTATTATTATTATTATTATTATTATTATTATTATTATTAGTTTACTAATTTGTTTATATGAAACTGTGGGCCATGGTATAAGAGTTTAGCCAACTGATTTTCAACTCCACAAACACAATTAGTTTATCATGACAGTTTACGTAACGTCATGAACGGACGATGGTCGCCTTATTCCAGATTTAAAAGAAGGATACTTGTTGAATTTGTAAAAAATCTAACAAAAGCAAGTTTTTTTTCTTTACAATCAATGTGACATTTCTTGTAGCTGATGGGGCATGTAAATTGATCGATCTTGACAAGAAGCTTGTAATCAATAAACTTGATTTAGTTGACTTATGGGAATGAGTAAGGCTCAATGCGTATTTCTTATGGTTGTTGGACACTTTAGGAGATTTAATGTTATACTAACCTTGAACCCTAAGACAGAGACGTTTTTCAAATTCCAACTACTCAAACCTATTATCTAGTCTCACTAGCTTATATCATTTGAAGGCTTTATAATAATTATTATTTTGTACTTTATTTGTTTATCATTATGATTTACTTCATAAGTTGAGTAGTGTTTTTGCCGCGAGGTGAAGATTACTGCATTGGTACATTGTCATACTTAGGGTGGACATGAATCGAGCCAAGCTAGTTCAACACTTAAATAGGTCAAGCCTATTTAAAAAATAATAATAAACAAACTAGACCAAAGACCTATAATAAACTTACAAATTAAGTATGATCTGACTTGTTTATTAAATTCAAGAAGCCTAGCCTAGCTTAATAACTTATTAAATCATATTTATTAATTAATAAATATATATTAAACTATATTTATAATATTAAAAAAAATATTATACACTTTAGCATTGTACATATCTAACACACTAAAATTAATAATAATTTCGAATAAAAATAACTTATTGTACCTCTTTCGACATTACATTTGATTTTTTTGAATCAAAATTATTAATAATTTTGGCTCATATGTTAAACACTTTTAATCTTTATAATATATATTAACTATATAAGTTGACCTTATAAACTAACAAGCTAGGCCTAATATAGACGAGCTAAGATTGTTTAAATAAAAAGGTCACGAGCCGAGCAAGACTCAAAATAGGGCAAGCCACGAGCCGCTCACGAACGGTTTGGCTTATTACCGGTCCTAGCCATACACTTTACCACGTGGGACCCACAACCATTTAATCCGCGAACAAGAATATGGGATCACGCTATCCGTGATTTGTGGATTCCGGAATCCAACGGTAATATCACTCCTACTTATCTATGTTATTTTTTTTTACTTTTTAATGTTATAAAAACTTTGAAATCTTTTAATGTTTGTCAGAAAAAATGGCAAATTTCTTTCGGTAACTATTAATATAAAATATATGAAAAATTACATTCTTGATATTAATTTATTGCGTTATTATTATCGAGATCTCAATTTTTCACAATCTATTTATCGTACTATTCATGGATGACATTAAGGACATGATATTTTAGTCTTTAAAACTATGCTAAACATTATTTTTTGCTTTATTTGAATTTAGACTCTCATTTTATGCTCATTTTATCCGTTTCTATGAAGCACCCTTTATTTCTATTGGAATTTGCAATTTTTGTATTTTGGCCAAATTACTACTGATGTGTGTTGTTTAGTTTTGAACTAAAATCAAATTCATATACAGATAAGCAAGAAGGGTTGCAACAATGTATATGCAGAATAATAAATGAAAATAGATTTTAAAATCTAAGACAACAAATTGATGTTGCAAGTGCAGAGCGATCGATTTTGTACTTTAGATATTGACTCCCCTGAAAAGCTAAAGCAATTATAAAAATAAATCACTCTAATCTAATCCTAACTAAATGTACCTAACAAAATAATAATAAAGACCTAAAGGAAATAAAGATGCTATTTATCATGAAAGTTTTAAAATCTAATTAACTATTTTTGTGTTTTCAAAAAATTCAAAAATGAAATAAAAGTGATCACTGATAAGGAGTCATGAGTGAAACAATAGAGAAAGATTCTGCAGTTAGTATATTTCGGGGATATTAGATTGGATCATCGTTATCATGAAAATTTTACATACTATATCAAATCTCAGTGAATAAAGGAATCATATATTCCTTTTAAGGGATCTCAGTCACTATCCCTTAGCTGATCGGCATCGGAGAGCGAGAAAAAGGCTCGAAACCTATCTAAGATGGATATAATAGCTATTAAGGTTCGAGGGTCATTCGACATATAGCACATGCATCACAGGTATGTAAAACCAATGATGGAGCTCACTGTTGGATCATACGTGAATGAAGGGGATGGTTCATCTTCCATCATTCGAAATCTTAAAAGAACAAATAAACTTCACACGATTGTAGAAATGTGAAAATGTCCGACGACAAATAAAAACTCAAAATCTAACCAAAAAAATCATAGAATCATCAACACTTAAATCCATGAATGCCCCTTGATCAAGGTGTATCATTCAATAGAAAAAACGTGAACAAAAAAATATAATAAGAAGTAACGAGTCAGTTCAAATCCAATTTTGATTAAACCAATAACTCTTCATTGGATAACAAGTTCATAAAATGGAAATCAATCAACGAGTTCATAAACGAGAAGCCAAAATAGTTCAACAAGTTCAAACCGAAACATAAATCTCATCCATCATCCACCTAACATTTAACTCCAGAATTATCCTATTAGTCACACATGTTCATCATCAGAAGTATCCTATTCGTTCTCTACACTGTCCGAATGAGATGAATGGAATCTTCGCCTCCTGGACAATGATCCGAATGATGTCTATGCCTTCTTCCTTTGGTCCTTTTATTCTCTCCACCTTGTGTCGACATGTGTCCCCTTCTGTCCAGCCCGAAATTATTCTCTTTGATTCGCTCTAATCAACTTTGAGTTGTCCTGATTCTCTCATCTTTGAGCATTTTTTGTTGTCTAGTGGGTCAGCGTGTGGGTTGTGCCTCCCGAGTGAGGGTGTGAAAAAAGCTCTTCTTCTTCAAATGTCCTAAAATAATAGTGCAAAGCAACATCAATTGGTTCCCAATGCACAAATTGACCGAAATTGAGCATGATGGGGGTGTGTTTACTAAAAATAGTAAATTGGGCCTAAAATAGATAATTGAGTTCAAAAGAAGGCATATAAATTATATTAATTACAATTGTAGAGGCAAATAATATGCATTAGATGCGTCGCACCAAATCTCTTCAAACTTGAACCTTTGCTTGTCCTCAACCAAATGAATTAAGATTAAGGGTTTTGAATTTTCAAATGTGAAGATCACAACATAAAGAATGAGTCACACTTTCATAAAATGAGTTTCTTTCATGGTTACACTGCAACTAACACCGACTTGACTTGATAGTACCATACTCAGGAATCACTGAAGCTTGGGCTAAATGTGATACAAGATCACAACCTCAGTGCCCAGATGTCGCAACCTCCCCTTAGACACAAAAAATCCTCTCTACCAGAAATCTTGGCAACCTTTCTTTTTTTAGCTTTTTCCTATAGAATATGTATACATCACAATTCTCCTTTCATTGTCCTTCCTTCTTTCTTCTTCTTTTTTTTATTAATCATCTGCAAGGGTGCGAAAGAAAAAGGAGATATTTTCCTTAGTATATCCTCACGTTTTCTTTCGAGAATACTCGATGAGGATGCTAAGAGTGCCGAGAAAGGGCATACTCTTGACTCTTCCAAGTGGAAGGTCAGAGGAGTAGTTATTTGAGGTGGAAAGGATTATTCTCCATAGCATTGTCCACCCCTTTCTTCCTAGAATACTATTGACGTTTACAAGTGGAGGGTTAGAGGAGTAGTTATTAGAAAATGTAAAACGAAAACACCTCTGCAGATGGAAAATGGACAAGGAAATTTTAAATTCATGCTCTTATGAGGGTTGGTTGTACATGTATAAGTAAATTCAATTTTTTTAAGTCTAAGGTTACGTTTGGGAACTAACTAATGGAGGGGTGGTATGAGATGATGGAATATATGATGGGGTGGTGTAGTATGGTGAAGTGTGATGGATTATTTATTAAAGTAGTATTTGGATAAAATTTTATGGTGATGGATGAGTTAGACTAAATCATGACATGTTTGAATAATTTAAATAAAAGTCATTTATATCCTTTATTATATATTACTATTTATGATCCTTAATAAATATAATATTATCATATATATTTATCATTATTTATATCTCTTTATATGTTTTTTTCTCTTATCTTTAGTATTGTTTTCCTCTCAATGTATGTTGGTTCTTTCACAATATTTTATCTTTTTATAGATTTTTTGAAATAAAAATAAAAAAGATCGAAGATGATAGATAAATATAAAAAGTGTGAAAAAAATAATATTATAATTACATAAAAAAAAAAATATTGTTCAAATGACAATACTTTAAGATGCTAAAGTAAAAATGATCATAAAAATAATTGTTTATCTCAAATTCAATAAAAAATAACTAATTTGAAAAAAAAACATTATGAGGATATTAAATAGATTTAAAATATTATGACAAAAAATTAGTCCGAAGAAAAATAAATGTGAATGAATAAAAGTTAAACAAATGTAAGTATTAAATAATTATAAAATAAGATAGAAAAAAAAAGTTAAACCAACAAATGAACTCAAGTCAAATATTTTTCTATCATAAATCAAAATAATATAATGAAGCATATCATTTTAAATGAACTATGGTATAATTTTAGAAAGTTATTTAAAGAAGGTAGTTCTGCCTAAAAAGTTTCATTCCCTCTAATTCCACCAATTTGGTGGAATGAAATATTTGGGGTTTGAAGGTGTGACTCACCCCTCCAAACCCCATATGACTTATAATTTTTTTTAGCCAAACATGATTTAACTAACACCACCCTCTCATCTTCCACCTAATTCCCCTAATACCTCAATCCAAACAAGGCCTACGGAGTGGTTGTTATAAGTGGCAAGTTGTTGTACTAAGCTTTGATTTCTAAGTACGGGTAGCCAGGTCATTCGTAAGGATGCATGGATGCATGCTATGCCAAAATGTCCAAAAATCATGTCTAATGCGAGTCCTAAAATATGTCATATTACACATGCATCAAACTCCCTCAAGCTTGGATGTTTGCTTGTCCTCAAACAATGTTCAAAGCAAAACTCGGAACATATAAGGTTCAATTGTTGCTTCCACCTTATAGAACAACTGCTTTTCTTATGACATTAGTTTACACACTTATCGCCAAAGCATCTTTCTTCTGTCCAATAATCCCAGCCGCGTAATCTTCTAGTACTCAAACAAATTTAAACTCCTTCAAGCCCAACCCTAACATGTAACAATGCTTAGTATATCATTCATATTGAAAACACAAGCATATATTGAGCTTAGAATAATATTTAAGTTCTTTTTTTTCTCTAATTATTTTTTCAATTTCTAGCATTCAAATAGGATTGTACAAAGAGATCCATATAATGGACTTTCGATTGATGACTCTCAGACTAGATGGTCCTAGGATAATAGGTGTTGAAGCATCCCTCGAGCTTACTTTCCGAACGCTCCAAGATTCTGATTGAATGTTTCAAACCTCAGTAGTGAGTAGGCTATTAGTGTGCTTCTCCATATTGCACAATGGGACCAATGTAGCAGGCTTTTGATCGGTAGATCTCAAACCAGTTAGCCTTAGGTCACTAGGCATGACTCCCTACTAATATAATTGCTCGAACCCTCAAATATTCTAAATAGCACATGTCATAGCTTCCTCGACTACTTTATCATACACATTTTTTTTCCATTTAAAGTATTAAACTTTCTTACAACGATAAGATCGATGTATACTTATATACTCAATAAATAGGTAATTATTATCAACACTAAACAAAGGACAAAAAGAACATGAACGAGAACTTGTCATCTAAGTATCCATAAGTCTAGTTGGCAGCAAATAACATTTCATCTTTTCACAATACAAAGAAGATAAATGATAAATTGTAAACATTTGAATTTAGTTATCTAACAAGATGTCTTTGAACATTATTCAGACAAGAGTAACTCCAAATCATGAGACAATATAGATGATAATGGTATTTTTGCATTTTTTTTTAATTTTCATTTTTTTTTGGATTTTCAATAACAAGTCAATGCAACATTAATGCGGTGCATAAAGCAAACATGCAATACATAAGTGAAAAGCAAATACGATGCATGATAATGCAACCCTCCTTAGCTTAAATCGAACATTGTCCTTAGTGTTTTGGCTCAACCAAAATGAGAGTATAAATGCATGAAGCAAAACATAAAACATACTCAAGAAAATGAGAAAAAAGTACAAAGGAAACGAACACGACCTAATCTACTCCAAAGGCAGTGGAGGTGGTGGTAGACGGTACTGGTAGGTGTGGTATAGCAATGCTCCATAGTGTTCCTGGTCAACATGGTAGTCATGCAGTCAGAATAATATGCATAGCAAAAAAATCATAGGCAACAAGAACACTAGTCGGATCGACATTCATGTAGGAGGGCTGCTTGGAGTGTGAAAGTCTTGGTGCTCGGCGAGGTGGAACAATCGATGATGGCTGAGGTGCGTCTATGGGCAGCAAGATCCAGTTGGATTCAGTAGACGGATTGAAGTGTTCCATCTTAGTACAAGGAAGAACCATGTCAGAATCCTTGAAATAGAACACCATGTGTCGCCTCCGAATCTCTTCCGTCCCCTAAGCTTCATAGCTTGACAATGCGTTGGTTCAGAAATGTAGTGTCGTCTACCGAGTTGATCTCCTCCAAGTTCAGTTTCAGGTGGTGTGCGATGGGAAGTGATCAGATTTTGGACAATGTGCTAGTCCAGAAATGCAGTGTCATCTACTGAGTTGATCTCCTCCAAGTCCAGCTTCAGGTGGTGTGCGATGGGAAGTGATGAGATTTTGGACCACCAACCTCTTTCAGAATTCATTCAAAGGTTGAAATCTTCTCTTGATCCCCTGTTGTGTCAAAGGCTAAACGTATTTTGTAACAATGTGTACTGTAACCATATTAGAGATAGTGAAAGTGTCAACTACCTCTCTCTGCACTATACTTGACCTCTTGATAAATAATTTGAATTTAATTTGTTTGCTTAATGGAATTAATAATAGATCATATCAGAAATAAATTTTATCTTCAAATTTCAGATACAACAAAGTGCAAACTTTATTTGATAGTAATAATTTAACTCATTCAAAATACAAAGTTTTATCAAGAATGAGCATTTAATCAGTTATTCTCATGCAAAGTTTGTCAACTAAGAAAATTTTTAATACTTCAACCCAATTAGAATTCAAGAAGGATATGAAGTATGTGTTGTCCACCAGCAAGACGGAGGTTGAAGCTCATTCTCTAGTACATTGTGTCATTCAAAATGATATCCAAATGGAAGTCTGTAACTATCCCAGAAAAAAAAATGTAGATTTAAATGAATGTAGATTTTTATATTATATTCTTATTATTTCTCCTTACGTGTAGACCCGCTGATAACTTTGGTCTAGTCCAAAATCTAACACAGGAAAAACATAAGGAGAAAAATTAATTTTTCATACAAGCAATATCGAGTTTTGAATTCAGAATCTGTGACTTTGATATCATGTTAAATTAGATATGCTACCAATAATCTTAAAAACTTAAATCGTTCGAAAAGAGCAATATCTTTTTATTATATTTTTATTAAGAAGTATACATGATGATTTCCAGTATTCATTCTATGCATTTTTCTGTCACTTTCTGTCAGTTTATTCTTGAGATTAACTGAATCAGGCAGCAACTAAGTCTGTAGCATCCTCCATCTTTGTCTTGTCTTTTGCTTTCTCAGTGAATTCGGCTAATTTCTCTGAATTCGTCTCCTGTTATAGTTTCCTTTTCCAGCAATACCTCTGCCAACTCATCCATGGCTGCTCGATGACTCCTGATGTGATTTTTTGCAATTTCATAGCTTTTATCAATGATAGATTTCGCCGACTTGTCAACATCTTCTGCTAGTTTCTCGGACATTGGATTTCGAGCTAGCATTCTTAGTACTATGTGTCTGCTTTGTACAGCTGGAGGATCTATCAATTTCAGACATTCCAAACACAGTAACCATCTGGGAGTTGAAAATAAGAAGAACACCAATTTAAAGTCTGGAGTTTTTTCAACTAGTTATTTAGATAATTTGAATGTGGAATAGTTAATAGAAAACATATGATCTTTTATAAAATTCGAAGAATAGAAATGTATAGTTAGTTACCTGTCTGGCTATCTGTGTTATCTGCTGCAAGTCTCCAGCAGCACCAGTTGTAAACCTCTGAATCACCAAAAATTATTTCCTCTGCTGCTCGGCCGCCGAGGCCAACGATCTGTTGTTTTGACATGAAAGTCGGGTCTTCACCTGATATGAACCAAGTGAGGCCACGAGCTTGTCCTCGGGGAACAAGGGTGACCTTTTGCACTGGATCATGTCCAGGAGTGAGTGTCCTGTGTGTTAAATTCAGTGAGAACGTCAAAGTACATGTCGTTGGAGTTGGCGAATATTTCAGGGCATCTTATTTCTCACACCGATACATCTACGTGAGCTTAGTGGAACTGGAGTTACCCAACGACATTTGATCCCTACGCGCAGAAAGAGAGGTTTGGGGCAGCGCTCTCGAAACCTAAATGAATTTGGACTTTTATTTAAACTGACTCATATGATGTGGATTAAGAGATTCTCTATTTATTAGGGTTTTGAACCCATATATATATATATTTCTCATATTTCAGACGTGATGATGAGCGGTTGTAACAAAAATAATAATAATAGTGAAATCTCTTTACAGAACATAGCTCTACTTTAAGGGTGAACCTGGATAAATTTTTGTATATTATTTATTTTTTTGAATTTTTATTTGTGATCTTCTATTTGTGTTCTCGAATTTCCCATCAAATACTATATCCTAAACTTGGAAGCATGTATTTCTCTAATATCTCAAGTGATGCTATTTCTTATTAAGCTTATTATAGGTCACCAGTTTACTCTTTTTTGTCGAATCAACTAAAAAACTTCTAAACTGCATGAATATTATCTCATGTAATTTTTCATCATGTGATTGATCACATAAATCATTGTTATCTTTTCTTGTTTTCTTGTGTTTGGTTTCATAGTTTGTGGTGTATTAAATTTGTCACTTTCAGACAATGTAGTTTAGAAAATCACCTTGTAGTATTAGGTAAAGTCATGGAATGAAAACTTAAACATTTTATACTTTCATAAAAGAGACATATCATTACACTACATTGTGGCCACTTATGATTAAAATAGTTGAGAAATTCTTATGGTGGAGATAACACTGTTTCTGTATGGACTGCTCTGTCTGATTCCATCTGGTTGCTGGCTAGTAATGATAAAGAAATTGCTTGCTTGATAGTATTGTCAAGAATTTGGGACAGTCATAGTTTTAGACCACTTGATTAAGGTTTTCATCTGGTTGCAGACCAGCCACTATCCGGTCAATTGAGTCATCGATATCTTTTATTGTTATCTTGTTCTTGCCTCTTCTTCCAGCTAGAATAGCTGCCTCATTCATTAAATTTGCCAAGTCTGCGCCACTAAAACCTGGCGTCCTCATTGCAATGACACTTAGATCTACATCCTTATCCAGCTTCTTGTTACTGTTATGAACCTTTAGTATTTCTTCCCTCCCTCTAACATCAGTCAATCCAACAGTTACCTGTAAAGAAATACATGACTTAAGAAAGCTTTTGGAGGATTTGTTAAACTTTCTATGGTACTTAGTTGACCACCAGAACCAATTAGTCATTAGCTGATCTACATAAATGTTTTATGTACATGGTATGGATGATAAAGATGATATTTAATGTCGAAGTAGAAGCAAGCATGGTGGCTTAAAAATATTCTACAGATGTTAAACTACATCTATCACATGACATTTACACACCATTTGGAATTGTTAAAGGACAAATGTGTGTTTTCTGCAGTAACAATTGACCTATTGAAACATGAAGTTACATGGTTTTGTTAGCTATGTATGGTCCACACTCCAAATTATTGCAATATCTATCTGACATTCAATTTTATGTTAACCTCAAACTTTGGCTTCCAGTAGAACCCTGGATGTTTAATGATATCCTTGATGCAAATAAATGATGTTTGTTTTCTCTTCTATGTCGGGATCTTCGATACTGTTATCTTTTTATCTTTAATACAACCATGTTATTTTTCATGATAGTGTGGGAGGTCTCGCCTCCTCTCTCTTTCCTCAACTTTTCGATATAGAAAGTATATATATATATATATATATATATATATATAAATATATACTAGTAGATACAATCAATTATAAAAATAAATATTAAAAAAAAGTAAAATTATCTACTTGATATATTGGTTTGGAGTTTTGGGTACTATGTTGAGATCTAAGGTTCAATTTTTGACTTTTCTCAAAAAAAAATTTATTTTTATATATATCGCCCCCTAACTTTTTGCTTCTTCACTACTCCTTGATTGAGGTACTCGAGGAACCTCGAATACGACATCCTGTTGGAAATGAATTCTTTAGGACTGTCTGGCTCTGCACTTGTGGGATGAACTGCAGACAACCCTGCTCCAATGAGTCCCAGACCTGCATTTCTCAGTAACTTTTTCGGTGGTTTGTATTTTCTCTGCCGACAGGAGCTCTACTGCAATCATCTATGGGAAGGTGGGTGGTGAAGGCGGCTGTGAATGCCATCTTTCCCTTGTCGAGTTGGAAGCTTGTTCTGTGGTTGTAGGTTTTAGCTGGAGGACTGAAAGAAGGATTCCTGGAACTGATGTAGTTTTAGCTCCTTCTCCGGACTGGTATATATATACAGAGATGTTGTTTTCTTCGTCTGATAAGGAATACAAAGATGATGTTATGAGTAACGAACCTTCGTTAAATTTGTTTTAAGTTTGTATTTTCGAGATTGTGTTATCGGAGAATACTTGATAGTTCTCATGGCTTCATGCCAAATGAGAAAAGAACGATCTGGATGGATGGCTTGTTATATAATAGTCTTAATCAATCTCGTGTCTCCTTGAATGTTATGGGCTTCCGTTTTCTAGTGAATGTTGATAATGCCCAAGAATTGTAGAAGCTGGTAATATATATGTTTGTTGATGATTTTTTGAATGTCTCATTCGACACAGACATGTGTGTAAAAACCTCCGAAGTCCATATGATTTGTATGAATTTAAAATGCATCTTGAATGATAAAAAAAGATGCTACGTATAAGTTCATGATCACCTTTGTGTTTTGTCCATGTAAAATTAACTTTTATTTTCATCATCATCTTTATATCTTATTCACGTCAGATAGTATGTATATATGCAGTGTATGTGCATGTGCATCATCCATGAACAACAACTTATATAAAAAGAGTGTTCCACATACTTGGATGTTGCACGTAGGTGATGCATGCATGTCCGATAAACAGGAGCCTTCTACCGTATTCAAGAACTAGACTCTGCGTGAACATTCATGTCATATAAAAGTAAAATAAAAAATTTAAAATGGACCAAGGATTGAACCCTAGACCTCTACATAGTACTCAAAACTTTCTAATCATTTTCATCAAATAGATAATTTTGTTCTTTTTTAACATTTATTTTATATATTGATTGTATCTACTAGTATATATTATATATATATATGCTTTCTATATCGAAAAGTTGGGGTGAGGAAGGGGAGAGCCGAGGCCCCTCCCGCACTATACGTAGGTCCGCCCCTGCCTGCAATTTCAAGTATTTTTTTTTCTTTTTTTCTTATAGGACTTGATTGGCAATTGGAATCTGATTAGATTTTGATCAGATTTCATTCGATTCTATCGTACGATGTAATATTTGACAAAATTTAGATTATAATTAGACACATGATCCTAAATATTAATTCATGAGATTAATCTCATATTATTTATTAATTACTATTTTTATAATATTTCTAATTGAATTATCTAAAAATAATAAGTTTATGAAAATATTTATTTGTGAGATTAATTTTATATTACTTACTATAATTTTTAAAGTAATTAAATTTAATTTTTATTAAAAATATTTTTTGTTTTTACTTTTTATTCAGAGACTCACTAAAATCTCTATATAATTATTATATTTTAATTTATTTAAATATAATTAGAATTAATTTATCTAATTAAATTATTTAAACTTTTAATTTTCAAATAGGCCATATAAAGCAAGTTGCAGATAAGTTTGATTCATCCAAAAAAAATGTTTGTTTAATCATGTTTGCATTTCATGTGTCTACACATGCGTTAAGACTTAAGAGTGATGATGGCTCACACACTTTCCATGCCTATGCATCGTTTCAATATTTAATAACAGATGTCCATCAATAGTATAATCATGAACAAACTTATTAATATATAAATACTATTAATATATAATATGTTAATTAATTTAATACGTTATATAAAATATTTGATAAGTATAAACAAATGATTGAAATATAGCATTTTAAAATGATTAAAAGATCAATACCTAGAATAGCTATTAATGTGTTAAAATTTAGTTTTAAATATACTTTCAAAATATTTCATTATTACTCATTATTTATACACATTTATTCTTTTATATCATATGACCACTTTATTATTTACTATTATTTTATTAATTTATAAATTGTTTGATTAACTATTTATTTTATATTATTTATTAATATTAAAATTTTTAAATAAAAAACTTTATTTAATTTTGGATGCATAAAATAATACAAACTATTTAAATAATTATGTACATTATTTTATATTATGGATTGATTTAAACGTTATATTTATCAAATATTTTTACTAAATTTAAATTAATTTATTAGTCATTAATTATAATCTCTAGTCGCTAAATATTATTTACGAATTATTCAGACCACTACTGCATGCCAAATATAGCTTAGATCTTCTATGCAGTCCGAATCTTTTGATGTCCACTATAAGAGGCACATGAAAGCATATGGGAGTCTACATTTGAACTATTCATTTTTTTATTTAAGTATGAATTCTAGATTTGTTAATTACTAGATGAATTTGTTTTTTTAAATACTTGATTATAGGAAATCTTACAAACTATAAAAAATTCCTAAGATTTTTCAATTGTTCATATTAAAATTAAAAACTTGTACTAGTATACGTTATAACTTAATAAGTTAAGCTTGTAAGACTTCGGTCGAATTTTTTTAATATGATAAAAACCAAACTTGTAAATATTTTAACATGCTCGTCGTTGTCACTTAAACGAGAGATACAGTGAACAAGGCAGGTGGAGCATGCATTAAGATGAAGATTTCAAACTCGACCCGTTCAAGTCATAATATCATCAAGACTCCAACATGTGAAGCTGAACGTTGGCGTGCCTGCATAGTTTAGTCTTTCTTCAATCATCATAAATAACAGCCTAGTAGTGATAAAGCAAAGTAATATGTGGTGTCTGCATATATGTGTATACTTTGATCTCTTCTCACACGCATCTGAAATGCGTTAACGTATCAGAGTTGCAGCTTTTGCTTTACGTGTGAACTTGAACAAAATGGGCAGTTTATTTTTCTATTTTGAGGAATTAACTTCTATGCTGTTTACGGCAATGGATTATAAGTCCGGTTACATGTAGTTACTTGCTAATACTATATTAAGATCATGTAGAATTAACTTCTATGCTGTTTATGGCAATGGATTATAAGTCCGGTTACATTAACTTCTATGCTGTTCTAGTCCGGTTACATGTAGCTACTTGCTAATACTATATTAGTCTATGTTTTTTATTAATAATCATAGATGTAAATACATATCAAAAGTTCGAACTGGATGCATCCTTTGTAAGGCCCCAAACGCAATTAAAAAAATTATTTACTTTGAATTATTGACTCGCACAAATTTAAAATATCTTTTGAATGATGAAGATGGTGATCATTTATAAGCGCATGATCAATATCAATTTATAACACCCCCAACTCTGTTTAAAAAACTATTCATTTTGGATCGGTCCTTGGATCCTTTTTATAACATTGATTATGCCTTTTGGGAGTTTTTATTCCCGGAATCTTTAGGGCTTGTTTGGTGCAGGAATAAAAGAGGAATAATTCTCTTATTCTTGCATTTGCATCCAAACAGCTTTAGAATAGACTTATTCTTACCTTTTTCAAAATCACTCTGAAATTCGTGAAACTACTCATTTTTTACCATTAAACAAGAATAATTTGTTCTTGCTAATGGCAAGAATAATTTGTTCTTTCATTTTTTTTTGCCTTTTCTTAACTTATTATTAAATTATTTTATATTCATAATTATATAGTTAATTATAATTAATCTTTTAGCATATTATAATTTTTTTATAAAAGTGTGACATTATAGATGAAAAATAAATAGATATAATTTTATAAATATTAATAATTAAGTATTTAATTAAATTATTAGTTATAATAAATTATTAAAAATAGAATGACGGCAAATAGTAACTATTCATTGTAAGTATTAGTTAATTACTATAATCTTATAATTATTTAGTAGTTAATATTTTATTATAAATAAAATAAAGAATAAATATTTGTTAAATTTTATAATTAGAATTAGTGCAAAAAAATTTATCGTTATTTAATTGAATAACAAGAAATATATTAATTAATTATAGTTAATACTTTCTATAAATCCCTAATTATATTTAATAAAAATATATAATTAAATATTAAATTTATTTTTTTTCTCATTTCAAGAAAACACTATATATTTTTTTGTGCTAGCAATTATTTTAAATTGCGTTATCAAATCATTTTATAATTATAATTGTATAATTAATTATAATTAATTAAGTTTTTAGCATCTTATAAATTTTGCACAAATAGACGAAAAATAAATAAATATTAATAGTTAAGTATTTAATTAATTATTAGGTAATAAATAAATATTAATAAATCAAATATTTAATTTTAATTATTACAATATCAATTAGTTCATCCAAACACCATACTAGAACATCACCATAAGAATATTTTACTTCTATTCTTTCCACAAGAACAAAAAATGAATATTCCTTCTAATTCATATCACCCTTATTCCTTTACTAAACAGGGCCAGAGTCATTATTAGAAAAATGAAATCTAATGAGCACAAATGATTGAGCAAACTTTTATCGCTAATTTGCTAGTCAATTACGAGCAAAGGGCAAGAGAATTATGAGGCACTCCTTCAACATTTTTTTACAAAAATTAAGACTATCTCGAGCAATTCGCTAGCTAGACCAAATCAGTTGCTCGTTAAATAGACCCTTAGCGCGGGACTAATACAACGATAATTTTTTTACTCGCAAATAATCAATAAATTATTTTTTAAAATATATTTTCAGTTTTAATTACTGAATTAGTTTTGCGAGGCATCAACGAGCAAATCTTTGCTCGCAAATAATTACTATTTTTTTTTCAAAACAAATTTCAGATTTATTAAGGAGGATAGCAAGCAAATACTTGCTTGCTAAATCTTCTAAAACAATGGGCATCCCCGATTTCAGTTCTTATTGTTGCTCGTCCATAAGCCACCTTTGGCCCCATCAATGTTTGCTCTCGGCCGCCAAATCAGACCTCTTCGACCTCACTGGAGCTTGGATCGGACCTTCTTGTACCTCGCCATCTCCAAGATAACACATTTTCCTTCCATATTTTTCATACAATATATTGATCAAAAGACATGTCATTATTTTTTTTCATACAATTTTCAAATATATTATGACCTTTTACTATCTTTTGCTTTTCTCATTTTTCTTATTTTTTTCTTAACACATTCATGATAAACAAAATATAATAACGTTTAAACAAAGTACTAGTAATTTTTTGGACTTCAAAGTACTTATATATTTTATTAACTAATTAATTTATTTGATTGATATATGTTATATTTAAATATCTATTTTTTTAACATACTATCGAGCGGTCCATTAATTCATGAATAAATATCAAGCAAAATTAACTACCGGACAAACTAATTAAATACTTTTTAGTGTTATCAATCCAAATTCGATAATTGATTGAACGGATTTGGGCGTGGCTCGAACAAGCTTGACCGTGCCATATCAAGCAGCACAATCCGCGGTAGGGGTTCACCGGAGAGGGTCAATCCGATGAATTCGATCATCCGAATAAATCTAAATTGAGTTGGCTTAGTTCGATTTTTTTGGTCGGGTCGGATCTCATAAGATCAAGTCCCGACCTTGATCGAATCGAGTTGACCCAATTTTTTAATTTTTTTAATAAATTTAATTAATTTTAATTTAATTTAAATTTTAAAATATATTATAATATTAAAAAAACTTATTTTATGTTTTAAAATGAATAATAAATATAATGATTCATATTAATAAATAAAATAAAAATAAAAAAATTTGGTCGAAAGACTTGAGGACTATGATCCAATTTAGTTTAACTTTAGACGAGTCGGGATGAATCGGATTTGCATACTAAAATCGGCATGATCCGACCCAAACTAACTTGATCAAAGTTGGTCACTCAGTTTGGGTTTGGGTTCGGGTCAGCTTCAACCCGACTTATGATCGCTCCAAATTGGTGAGACTGATTGCATGGTGCAATGAACACCCACTAGGTCATATTGTAGGAAAGTTTTAATTAATCTCCCACTTAATTAATTATTTGTTTAAATGATTTTTTGAATTAGTTTTTAATTAATTTATGATTGTCAAAATCGGGCCGGATCAACTAGTTCCACTATCAACTGGAATCTAAAGCAGTCTTGGTTCCATGCCAAAACTGAAAAAAGAGTTGAGCCGGATGAAATCGTTCAAAAGTCGAAAAATAAATAGTTGAACTGCCCCAATCCACGATTTCAATAAGCCGATCGGTTCAATTGGAAAATAGAAAAAAAATAAAAATTTAAACTATGCTATCCAGCCATGATGAAATTTTATGATTCTAAGAATTTTGAGATCACTTTTATTTTTTTATTTTTCCTTTTATTTATAAAACTAATTCCTCAAATAATATTTATGTTTGAATAAATAATTATTGAGATATATTTTTATTTATAATTTTATATCATTAATTGATTATAACTAATATAATCCGCGAGTATATTTAAATTTATTTTTAAATTTAGACATATTATTTGTGACTTCATTTAAATTATAAGTCATATTTTAACTTAATATTATTTTAATAATATTCGATTTAATTATTTGGCTTAATCGGTCCTAGCAATCCTAACAACCTTAAATTAATTTATCATTTCAAAAATTATCTCTTTAATTAGATTTTGATTAATCTATTATTTTCGTTAAATGATATATTTAATTAATCAATTCGTGATTTCTAATTAGCATCTCAATTTTATTTTAATATTTAACATATATGTTAAATAACTTAACTTAATATATTTCATTATTTTGTTATTGGTCAAGTTTCATCATCCATTTGATTTAAGCCTTCGCGTTGAGTCCGCGTATCGAATGATTGCTTTCGCGGGACCGTTTTGTGCTTCCGTCATCATTTATTATTATAAAAGTAATAATATTACTGTGAACGGTCCAGATTCCTTCCGCGAAGTCGCTCCTCGCCCGGCGACAACTGTATTAACTAACCCCGTATTTATTCTATTTTTTCCAACTTCGTGTTGCTTTTATTTAACGCGGCGGCAAAAGGATCATCCTCCCACCTTCCTTACCGACCTTGTAATCGTCATATAAAAGCCCCCTTCCGTGTTCTCCACCATTTCATCGTCCCCAAAACCTTCAATTCTTCGATCCAAGGCTTCCAAATCTATTCGATTCGATTCCTACTCGAGCTCAGAATCCTTCAATCATGGCGTACAGGACGCTGGAGCTGACGCTGATCTCCGCCAAGGACCTCAACGACGTCAACGTCTTCTCCAAGATGGACGTCTACGCCGTGGCCTCCATCGCCGGCGACCACCGATCGCAGCGCACTCAGACCGACAAAGATGGCGGCAAGAGCCCCTCCTGGAACGCCAAGCTCCGGTTCACCATCCCCGCGGACCCTGCTGCCGCCTCCCCCCTCGTCCTCCACATCGTCCTCCGCTCCGAGCGCGCCCTCGGCGATCGCGAGATCGGCGAGGTCCACGTCCCCTTGAAGGAGCTCCTGGACGCGGGCGGCGTCTCCGGGGGGAAGCAGTTCGTCAGCTATCAGGTGCGCATGCCCTTCTCCGGCAAGGCCAAGGGCGTCCTGAACATCTCCTATCAGTTTCTCGATTCCCCCGCTCCCGTCAAGGCCGGGACCGTGCCACCGCCCATGGCGTACCCTGCACCTTCGGCTTCGATGGCGACCCCTCCCCCCGTCGCCTACGCTGCTCCTTCGACGGCGACCCCTCCCCCGCCGGCTGGCTACCCTCCGACATCAGAAAAGGCCGACAAACACGATAAGCCTGTCACCGCGTACCCCGCAGCGGTCGGGGCTTCATCATACCCGCCGCCGGGCTCTACATACCCGCCTGCTGGTCCATCCGGGCCTTACCCGCCGCCTGCTGGTCCATCCGGGCCTTACCCGCCGTCTGCAGGGTATCCGCCGTACCCCCCGCAGCAGCCATATTACGCGCCGCCGCCGGCCGGATACGGCTACCCTCCTCCCCCACCCGCCGGGTACGGCTACCCGCCGCCGCCAGCGGGATACGGTTACGGAGCAGTGCCGGCGGCGAAACCTCCGAAGAAGAGCGGATTCGGCACGGGTCTCGGCGCGGGACTGTTTGGTGGAGCCCTCGGTGGGCTGCTGATCGGGGACATGGTGTCGGACGCGTCCTCTTACGACGCGGGCTACGACGCCGGGTTCGACGACGCCGGCGGCTTTGACTTCTGAATGCGCTAAAGTTGTTAAAATTTTCTTTTTTGTAATAATAGTTTCAAGCTCTTTCTTTCGTTTCCCTTTGTTTGGTCATTTTGCAAACACTTGGTTTTGTTTTCTTCCACTGACTTATCTTGCATATATTAAATTATGCCATGGATTTTTCTAAAAAAAATATTTATTTCATGGTGGAGTTTGGTTCACTGTGGAAGCCTTCTTGACTTTTTTTCTTATTCTCGTTCAATGTTTTCGAATCCAAATCGAGCCGAATCGGATGTATAATTGAGTCACAATTAGATCGATTAAATAAAATTTAATAGAATTAAATCGAATTTTATTAAAATAATATTAATTATAATAATTTATAATATATAGTACTACTAACGCTATAATATATAAAAATATAATAATACATACTAATATATATATATATATATATTATAAATTAGTATTTATTGTATGGTTATTATTCTTGAAAATGATAGTGATTAATATATTAGTATAATTATTTATTATTTTATAATAATAATAATGCTATACTACTTTAGTTTACTTTGAATCACTTTTAATTTTTTTTCGTATTTCACTTTATTTTATTTCTTTTCACTTTCTTTTTTAATTTTTCCTATCAATTTTTTACATATATTTATTTTATCTTTGCATTTTAATTTTTTCTAGTGTTTCTATTTTTTTTTTAATTTCTTCCACTTCTTACAATGTGTTTTCATCTTGATTTGAGTTGAATCATTTTTTAATTTTTATTATATTTTAAAAAATTAATACTCACAAAAAAATTATGATGATTGATATATAGTTATTTATATAAACGCTAATAATACTATATTAATTATTAACTTTCTTTTCATTTTACTTGGAAGTATTTTATTTTCATGTCTTATGCTTTTTCCTTTTCATTATCTACTCTACTCTCATTTGTTTCATATTTAAATTTTATTTTTGCAATTAAAAATTCTTATTCTCTTTTAAATAGTTTAGTTGAGTTATCAGCGGAAGCTTGTAAATGCAAATATAAACAAACAGAGAAGAGAGTAAAGAGAAAACGAACACAGAGTTTGTTGACGATGTTCGGCCGAACTCCTGACCTACATCTCCGCTCCGATCTTCTCCCACGAGATCTCCGGAGATCACTGTATCCTTCTTCAAGGGCGAAGGCTCCCTTACAACTTCTTGACCTATTTTGGTATGAGAATAAGGAGTATGAGAGTTAGTAACAACATTCTCTTTTTATTCTTATGAAAAAATAGAAGTGATATATTCTTCCTGACATATTCTTAGGATGTGTTTGATTGATTAATTAGTATTTCAATAACATTATTAAATATAATATTTTACTATATATATTTTGTAGTAAATATAATTAAGTAGATTTTTTATGATATGACTATTTTTTTCTTTCAGCTCACTCTCTCCTTATCTTATTTAAATAAAAATAACTTCTAATGTTATTTGCTAATTATTATATTTATTTAATATTATAAATATTTTTTTAATATTTTAACTAAAAAATTGCTATTATTTTAAAATTTATAAGCTATTTTACTATTTGTTATTAGTTTACTTGTTTAACTTTTAATTTTTTTTTGCTTAAATTATAATTTAAATTTAAGTAACTATTTTTTGTATTATATAAAAAATAGTTTATATTATTTATTAAATGATTTAAGAAATTATTTTACTATATTATCTTAAATAATATTACTTAAAATTATTTATTATTATAATTTTTTATTCAATTAAATTTATTATCTTCATTAAAAAAATATTTTCTTCTCAATTTCCACATTTTATTCAAACACACATTAGAAGTAATCTATCCAATCAACTTTTTAGTTCTCATCATTATTTTTTAGTTCATTCAAACACTCGTAAAGTTAATCTATCAAATCGACAAATTCTCCTTCTTAAAACTTAAGTTTTAGTAGCCAAACGACCTCTTAGGCTATGTTTGGCTACTTATATTATGAAAGGATGGGGAAGGATAAACTAAGAAAAGTGAATGGAAAGGTGAGAAAAGTATAGTTACGCCCTTGTTTGGATAGATAACATGGAATAACATAATATGTGGGATTGAATGAATCATTTAGAATAAAAGTCATCTTTACCCTTTAAGGTATAAATAAATTTTTAACGTGCAAATCTTCTCACTATTACTTGTATCAGAGCAAAAACATGTCCTATTTTGAATTGATGTCACGTAACTATTATAAACTTACTAGGATACGCAAGAGTATGATCTGAACAATATATATGTTAAACATTTGAACAATTGTCTTGGCTGCTTCTTATATCAAAACAAGACAAGCACCTGCTTGAAATTACCTTAACTGAAAATGAAAATTGTGATGTGAACTTTATGGGGAAACGGAAAGAAAACAAGATATGGGACATTTGATATCAAAATTCGATTAGCATGATGGTGAGGAATCAAGGCCTCTCAACTACAAAATTATAGGTCCTTAACCACAAAGGCACGTGAATGATCAAATGGGGATGATGAGGCAGCTACAAAAGAAAAAAAAAGGTCTCCAAAACAAAAAAGAAATAACAAAAATACAAATGGAGTTTCTGTAGAAAATAAACTGTATTTGTAGGTCATATACTTTAAGAAGTGGGATTTTAAGCACTATGCAAGTATATCTTCTCAAACAGAAACTTTTGATGCATAATAAAAAAAGCACCCTCTGAAACAGACTCAATGAAATTCAACAAAACAACAAAAGAAAGGAGAAACAGAAAGATAGAATTTTTCCCAAACTGAGAACATGAAAGGTAAAACACAATTGTGAAAACTTCCAAAGTGGCATAATGCATTCAGTGTGTCTTGACAGAGTCAAAAGTCACAAGCAACATTAGGTATTAGATAAATATATATGACAATACCATGCATAAAACTATTAAACTCTTTCAAACTCGATGCTTACTTGAAGCAAATGTGGATAAACATGAAATATACTTCAATATGACACCGTAGTTGTGTATAAAACACAACAATATACATACACCATAATTCAGTGATAGCTACATACAGAAGTGATAGTTGTTTTTTAGAGATTGTAGGAACTTCCCAAAAATATCAAATGATAGCTATCAATTATAGTTAAAAAGACTATGATTTGCATCACAACAAAGTTAGCTATCTTGTGCACATCAAAACAAGTTGCCATCTCCAAATAGCATCAATGCTCTACAACTTAATGTTAAATCTAGGATTCCGAGATTGTTTTGGTGATAACAAATTTGTGAGAAAACTTAATCTGGACTAATGAGCTTGTTAAATTGATTTCTGAAAGACATGATTTTCGAGTTTAGAGCATTATAGGTCGACCGAAGTTAAAGAACGGACGACCTATGCACATAGAAGATATATCAGAAGAATCTTATGTGTGCAATGGTCGTCCAAAGCATATGAAGTGGTCGACCAATGTTGAAGGCAAAGATCTAAGAAGTGAAGTAAAAAACTGAACGATCGACCAAAGATATTGACAGGACAACCGAAGACAAAGGCTGAACAAGAGAGATCGCCCGATGAAGAATAGTGGACGACCGATGGTTTCACACCTATAGAAAAGAAGATGGAGAACGGGCGGTCCAAGGAGAAGTGGATGCCTGGTGAGGAGACAATCGAAGAGATGCTTTGGCTGAAGGAAGGAGAGGTCGTCCGATGTTGAAGAAAGTACGACCGAAGAACTGAGGATGAAGGCAATGGACCTCCAAAGGTTTCATAGCGAAGATAGTGGATGACCGGGAAATTTCCAAGGTTGGAGTGGACGTCCGAAGGCTCATGTGTTGAAGCAACGAACGACCAAAGCTGATGACAGGGTGAAGATCGATCGATCGAAGATGGAGTGCGGACGATCGATAGAATTTAGATGAAGACAAAGGTCGTCCGGAGTACTTGGTGAGAAGACAAGTGGACATCTAGTAGTTTGTTAGATCTGAGGTGAGATGAGGATCGAACAACCACAGGATGAGCAGACGACCGATGTGGTGTCAGAGGTCGTCCGAGGGCTGAAGAGACAAAGCAGCGGTCGACCAGGGTATCTGACAGGAGAAGAGTAGACGTCTAAGGAATCTGACGAGTTGTTAGAGGACGTCCGAAGAATGTCAGAAGGAGGAAAGGACGTCCGAAGATTTCAGTGAAAATGAGCGGGCGTCCGAAGCTTTTCAAAGGAAGTTTTGGCGGACGTCCGAGGATCTCATTGGAAAGTGAGCGGATGGTCAAAGCATTGACGGAAGAGGGAACAGACGTCCGAGGATCTCAGTGTGGAATGAGCGGACGCCTGAAGTATCCACAAGGAGGAGCAGTGGATGCCTGAAGGATTCAGGGAGAATCAACGGACGATCAAATGTGTGTCAGAGGATATGGCACAAGTCAAGTCGGTCGATCGAAGACGAAGATCGAACGACCGAAGGATCTTAACGAAGGCCTTCAACTCCAAAAGTGGACGTCCGGGTGATTGAGGTGCAATCAGCGAACGACCAGAGAAGTTGAAGGAGATGATGCAGTGTCAAGTCGGGCGACCGCAGGAGCAGCGAATGATCGAAGGAGCTTGAGAGGTATCTTCAACTCCAGGAGTGGACGTCCGAGGAGGATTGGGTGCAATCAGCGGATGACCAGAGATGTTGAAGATGGATGTGCAAAGTAAGTCGGTCGACCGCAGGAGCAGCGGGTGACCGAAGGAGCTTGACAAGTGTCTTCAACTACATGAGTGGACGTCCGGGTGATTGAGGTGCAATCAACGGGCGATCAGAGCAGTTGAAGATGGTGGAACAAGGTCAAGATCGGTCGGCCAAAGGATTGGCGGACGACCGAAGGAGCTTG
The DNA here is from genome assembly GCA_001647135.1 of Pontederia paniculata. Classification (NCBI taxonomy): domain Eukaryota; kingdom Viridiplantae; phylum Streptophyta; class Magnoliopsida; order Commelinales; family Pontederiaceae; genus Pontederia; species Pontederia paniculata. Next base: position 17,788 of record LTAE01001101.1, on the reverse strand, counting down.
ACATATGACTTCACTCGAGAGTGGACGTCCGAGGTGATTGGGGTGCAATCAGCGGACGAACAGAGATGAGTGGAAGCTGAAAGAGGTCAAGATCGATCGACCGAAGATGAAACGCGGGCGACCGAAGGAGCTTGACCGAAGTCTTCAACCGAAGAGTGGACGATCGAGAAGATTGAGGTGCAATCAGCTGACGACCAGAGATAGGTTAAAGATTCAAACTCAAGTCAAGATCGGTCGGCCAAAGGTTCGACGAACGACCGAATGAACTTGACTGAGGGACTAAGGCTTCATCATTTGAACTGCGGACATCCGAGGGTGAGCGGTGGACGATCGAGACACCAAATGGCATTTCAAGTGGAGACTTCACCAGAGCAGCGGTCAACTGAGGCAAGAGTAGCGGGCGACCGAGGGGTAGGTGAAGGGTACTGTACTTGCATTAACGGCTAGTTTTCTGAGTTAGAGAATTAGATCGTTAGTGCAGAGTATATATTGTAATTTCAAGAGTCTTGGGAAATAACTTTGGCAAATTAGCTAGTGAGAACTTGAGCGAAAGAAAGTCTTAGTTCCCCTTCTGTGATCCGAGTGAAGAATCTAAGATAGAAGGGAGTAAGAGTTCGTGAGTGAACTATAAGAGGTTGTCTCCTTGTCCTCTAGAAAAGAAAGGAGAAGTTGTAAGGGAGCCTTCGCTCTTGAAAAAGGAGTTCATGATCTCCGGAGGTCTTGAGTTCGAGAAGACCGGAGCACGGACGTAGGTCAAGTGTTCAGCCGAACCTCGTCAACAAACCTCTGTGTTTGCTTATTTATTTTTATGTTCTCTTCTTCTTCTACTTGTGTATATTTGCATGTGTATGCTTTTGCTAACATTACTAACCTAATCTAAGTAAAAGTCATAAAGGTTTTTAATACACCAATTCACCCCTCCCCCCCTCTTGGTGTCATCTAGATCCTACAATTGATATCAGAGCAAGGTTGCTCTTATTTTGAATATTTAACCATTTTAGAGCATGACACAAATGTTTAATGAAGGTCAATCCATTTTCGATCCACCGAACTTTAAGATTCATCCTTTTCTCACTGAAAAATTCGAATGTAGGAATATCTATGTTCTCCTGATTTTGATATGTGGAATATTATGGAAAATAGATTTGAAAAGCATATGAAACTGATTAATGATGTTTATAATAACCTTCCTTTATTTGAATACAATGACTCTCAAATGTATTTTGCAAAACTTGACTCTAAGGCACAAGACGTTTTTTATTCTTCCCTAGATAGTTGTGGCATAAGTCTTATTTCCAAATGTTCTACATCTCATGAAATTTAGCTTAAGTTGTTGTCTAGCTATGAAGGGAGGAAAAACGAGACAAGTGCAATATCGGATATAGATGACAACTCCACATCCATTGCATCCGAAAGAGAGCTCTTCCTGTGCCTCATGGCAAATGATGAGGGCGCCAAAAGAAGCAAAAGAAAATCTGCAAGATGGTACGTTAATAGTGGATGCTCAAGACACATGACAGGAAATGAAGAAAACTTCTTGAACATAACAAGGACACAAAGTGGAAGAGTGACCTTTGGGGATAACAACCAAGGAAAAATCTTTGATAAAGGTAACATTGGAAAACTTGGTAATGTAGTTATAGAGGATGTTTGGCTAGTAGAAAACTTAAAACATAATCTGTTAGGTATTAGCCAACTTTGTGATAAAAACTATATTTTTAAATTTGAACAGAATAAATGTTTAATATGTGATGATACTGAAAAAGTTTTGCATATGGGATTAAGGCATCAAAATGTGTATGTAATAGATTTTTATGATTTGTCTAATCACAAATGCTTAAATGTTATGCATGATGAAGTAGAACTATGACATAGTAGATTAGGACACTTGAACTATAAGACCATGCATAAACTAGTGAAACATGATCTTGTTATAGGTTTGCCTAAAAATAAAATTGAGAAAAATTATTTTTGTTCCTCATGTCAAAAGGGCAAACAACATAGGGCATCCTTTAAATCGAAAAATGAGATTTCTACAAATAGACATCTACAATTAAAACATATGGATCTATTTGGTCCAATTTGCACCATCAACCTTGGTGGTAAGAAATATGTGTGTGTAATTGTGGATTGCTACTCTAGGTTCACATAGACATTGTTTCTTGCACATAAGTATGAAACCTTTGATATGTTTATTATTTTTGCGAATAGGATTCAAAATGAACTAAATATGAAAATCTCTAAGATACGGAGTGATCATGGAGGTGAATTTGAAAACTTAAGATTTGAAGAATTTTGTGATAAACATGGAATTCTTCATCAATTCTCAACACCAAGAACTCCACAACAAAATGGAGTAGTTTAGAGGAAAAATATAACCCTAATTGAAATGGCTAGAAATTTACTTAGTGAAAGAAAACTGTCCAAATATTTTTGGGCAGAAGTAGTTAACACCTCTTGTTACATTCAGAACAGAGTGTTAACTAGACCATTGGAAAAGAAAACTTATTTTGAAATGATGTATGACAAAATACCAAGTATTTCATATTTCAAGATATTCAGATGCAATACTTTGTGTTAAGAACCCTTGATAAACTAGAAAAATTTGATGACAAGAGTGATGATGCTCTTTTTCTAGGATACTCCAACTCTAGCAAGACCTATAGGGCATGCAACAAAAGAACATTAGTAGTACAGAAATTAATACATGTCACATTCAATGAAAACGACAATAGTAATGATAAAGTTGAAAAGATTAAGATCACAAAAGAAAATAATAAGGATGATCATGACTTAGATGAGTTAACTCACAAAGAGGAAGCCTCTCAACGATGAAAATAACAACTAATAAAATTACTGTGGTAAATGAGGAGAACTCGCAAGAAATTGAACTTGAAATAGGTTTGCCTCCTACTGAACAAAATAATTGGAGACAAATACCCTCTCATCCCTTAGAAAATATCATTGGAGATATAAATGAAGGTGTGAAAACTAGAAAGACACTAAGAAATTTCTGTGCATTCTCTGCCTTTCTATCTCAAATAGAACCCAAGACTATAGAAGATGCATTGGATGATCCAAATTGGATAAATGTCATGCATGAAGAGCTAAACAATTTTGAAAGAAATCAAGTATGACATTTGGTTAAGAGACCTAAAGATCATCCCAAAGTTGGAACAAAATGGATTTTCAAAAATAAATTAGATGAAACCAGAGTTGTGATTAGGAATAAAGCGAGAATAGTTGCAAAAGGATATTCTCAAGTTGAAGGAATTGACTTTGATGAAACATTTGCACCAGTTGCTCGGTTAGAAGCAATAAGAATTCTTTTAGCATTTGCTTACTTCAAGAATTTCAAGCTATTCCAAATGGATGTGAAATCAGCATTCCTGAATGGATACATAAATGAGGAAGTATATGTAGAACAACCTCTAGGTTTTGAGAGTTCAAAGCATTCAGATCATGTGTTTAAACTCTTTAAGGCACTTTATGGGTTAAAACAAGCTCCTAGAGCTTGGTATGAGAGACTAAACTCATTTCTTCTTGAAAATGGATTCTCAAAGGGAAAGGTAGATACAACACTATTCTTAAAACATTTTGGGAATGCTATCTTAGTTGTGCATATTTATGTGGATGACATTATTTATGGATCCATGAATTCTCAAATGTGTAAAAAAATTTAAACCCTCATGCATGAAGAATTTGAGATGAGTCTAGTAGGAGAGTTAACCTATTTCCTTGCTTCCAATTTAAACAATCCAATGATGGAATTTTGCTGAACCAAGGAAAATAACAAAGGAACTGTTAGAGAAATTTAGAATGAAAGATTGCAAACCCAGCTCCACTCCATGAGTACTCTCATTAAACTAGATAATGATGAGAAAGGGAAGAGCGTAGATCAGAAGTCATATAGAGGCATAATTGGAAGCCTGCTATACCCAACTACCTCTAGACCAGATATTATGCTTTGTGTATGTATATGTGCCCGATTTCAGGTCAACCCCAAAGAATCACATTTGATTGCCACTAAGAGAATTCTTAGGTACCTTAAACATACTCCATATCTAGGTTTATGGTATAATAGAAACTTTCTATTTGATCTTCATGCCTATACTGATTCAGACTTTGCCGGGTGTAGAGTAGATAGAAAGAGTACTAGTGATATGTGCTATTTTATGGGCAGCTCACTAATATCTTGGGCCAGTAAGAAACAAAACTAAATTGCACTGTCCATAGTTGAAGCTGAATATATAGCAGCTGGTAGTTGCTGTGCTCAACTGCTGTGGATGAAACAACAACTCTTAAATTATGATATAACAGTTGAAACTATACCATTAAAATGTAACAACACCAGTGCAATAGAAATGACCAAGAATCTTGTGCAGCACTCAAGAACTAAACACATTGATTTAAGGTATCATTTTATTAGAGAACATGTTTCGCTCAAAACTATCTCTATAGAACATGTTCCAACTGAAAAACAATTAGCTGACATTTTCACAAAGCCTCTGGGAGGAGATAGGTTTAACATGTTAAAAAGGGAAATTGGAATGTTGGGTTTGATATTTTAACAAACAACTTAACTTATTGGTGACTTACTTATATGAGTATCACTAGTTAATGAAGTTGTAAACTGAATGTGTTGCACAACACATACATAACAATTTCTTTTAGATATCTACCCTAAGTCGAGGTATGAAGGATTCAGAATATGAAGGGATGAAATAGTTAAGATACTTAAGGATCAGGATAACCTCGGACACCCACTCTACATGTTCGAACGTCCGAAATAGATTGTTGATATCTAGTGATCCCGACTAGCGGGTGCCCACTAAAAATCTTCGGGCATCCGTAGTCAATCATCAACTCGTATATCTCAAGTATCGGATGCTCATTGTTAACTTCGGGCGATCGATTTGAATCCCTATCTAAGTTCAATCGATCAGTGTATAAACATAGGATGTCCTATGTTGTGAGTGTCGAATAATACTTCAAACAACGGATGTCCGTTATTAAACTCCGGACGACCAAAATAAGAATATGAATTGACACTAGTGAAATCAAAGGTCGTCCATTGAATCATAGGACAACCACTGAGATCATAACTCAACCGACTCCCTTACTTCGATCGACCCATTATTTACTTCGAGCGATCGATGCTGTGAACACTATATACACATAGTGTGGGTCATACTCAGTCGTCATTTGACAACTATTCAAGAGGACGACCGTTCGTCTCCTCCGTGTTGTTTCTTCATCGTCCTCCCTTCGAGCTCGCATTCAAATTATCTGAAGCTCCAAGGGATTAAAGGATCTCAACACATACTCAAACAAGGATTTGAACATCTCGGTAAACCTAAATCTCTACTCGTATCCTACTAATTTGTTATTTTTAGGTTTTTCCTGTCCCGACTAGGGTTAACATTTTATGAATGCGTTTCTTTCCATTATAGAATCAAATCATTCTCTACTCTCTGCACTAATCTTTTTTGTCATTCTAAATCCGTGTGCTTTCACCACTCATTAGAATTATGGACCTTGTTAAGAACACATCCAAGAAACGTAGATTGGTTAAGATAGCAGAACAAGTAGAGGAATTCATTCCTTCCATACCACATGAACCCACTAACCCCGAGTTTAGCTCACCATGGTTCATTAGTGAGAAAGTCCATAATGAATTCCTAAACTTTTATGATGAACACCGTCGAGTTGAACCGTTTCTCTCTAAGACTAGGAAAGCCTGCAGCTCCTTGGTCTAAAAGAGACTTTTGAACAATGTGACTGGGTCACCTTCCTCGATCTTGATCAACCAGTCCACCCCAATGTCATTAAATACTTTTATGCAAATCTCACCTATGATGACACTCATCAAGAGATTAAGTCTTACCTGTATGGTAAACTCTTTTCATTAACAGAGTCTCAATTAAATGAGTTTTTAGACACTCCCGATTTCCCTCACATCAATCTTACTTCAATGCATTGGCCACACTCCACTTACACTCAAAATCAAGCTGCACTAGCTGTGAGTGGAGGACAAGTTGATATCTTTGTCCAAGGAAATTTTTACAAATACCTATCTCCTGTCATGAAGGTCGTCCATCACATAATTACCCATGTCATCTCCCTAGGGCCGGTCACTACAAAACAGTCAATCTTCTTGACCTCGCTGTTCTTGCACACCTGGTATACCCTACATCTCCTAGAATTTCTCTAGGAAATTTGATCATGTATCAAATTATTCAAACCACGGAGAAGGTTCATTCTAAGTGGACCAAGGGTGCTCATTTGTATTTTGGCAATCTTATCATTTTACTGATTCGAAAAATTCTTAAGTCCAAGTTCAATGCCAATGAAAAGGCTATCCTGCCTACCAAAAATGATAAGATTTCCTTTACTACCCTGACTCGAAAAGGACTGACCAAAGAATCTTCTCAACCTACTATCTTTCCTTCTAACTCTGAGTCTCGGGACACTATGTGTTAGTCACCTGAATCCTCCAAAGACTTATCTACTGCTAGAAATCCTAATCCTACCTCCACTGCAGTAAGCTTTCCTACTGTCTCATCCACATTGTCTCAATCTAGGACTCCTTGGACTCCTCTATGCAATAAAATGGACATCATGGTCACTCAGCTTAGCACAATGTCAGCTCAATTGAATTAGGCTCTTGAGTTACTTCAAACAGTTCGAAAGAAGCAGTTCGACAGTCGTGAAGCCAGCACACATCTTGCTGTTCATCATAATCACACATATCATCACTGGGACGCTATGGAGGACTTCATGAGAGCACATGGATATGATCCCTATCCAGAATCTCTTTTTGATAATTACAAAGGGGGAGATAACAATCAGAGGAGTGACTAGGACGAACCCATCCCAATAGAATCTAAAGAGGAAGATGGTGACCAGGACATGAATCAAGAGAGAATGTCTGCACGAGAAGAGGAAGCTGGCCAAACAATTATTGAGATGCAAGCTGACCAAGAATATGCATAACATGAAATCAACACTCTGATGGTCGATGTAATAAATAAAATTCTAGAAGAAACAGTAGATAAAGTATTAACTGAAAACTCAATAGTTCCCTCTTCTTCTGAAAAGAAGTTTGGAAAAAAGCTTCACGAGGAAGAAGAAGGATAAGCACCAAGAGAAATAGATAGATATAATTTCATTACAAATCTTGTTGTATCCAAAGTCTTGAGTCTGAATGTTTGTAATGAATGTTTTGGCACTTTGTGTTCAGAAACGAATTAAACATGCTTGTGAATTCTAGATGACATTTATCTTTTATGAAGCATGTTTCAAAGTATAAAATGTTAAAAACATATTGCTGAGTATGTTCAATTTATATATCTTGAATACATGCACTGATTGAGGGAGAGAGGTTTTTGAAAAATGAGATGTCTGATCGGGGAGGATCATGTCTGGTTAGTTAAATTTCTGTATAAGCTTTATGTTTATAACTAA
>LTAE01001100.1:39635-69835 GCA_001647135.1 Pontederia paniculata | reverse complement strand
CCCAACACGTGGACAACTAAGGGAGGAAATTAATTTTTAATATGAGCACCTCTGGCTCTGATACCATGTTAAATTAGATGTGCTACCAACAATCCTAAAAGCTTAAGCCGATAGGAAGAACAACATCTTTATATTTATATTCTTAACAACATTAAACTCAATATTTCTGACTTTAATATCATGTTAAATTAAAAATGCTATTAATAAGCCTAAAAAATTAAGCCTATGTTGAGGATATTACACGAGAGAGAGACAAGATCGCACACAGAAGAAGATACGAGATTTATGAGATTCATTATTAACTGGGCTACGTCCTCGAGCGGCGGCTGAGAGTTTCTTTAATGAGAAAATAATAGATGATACAAGATACAGAATAATTCGAACCCTAGGGAGTTTATATAGGGACTCCCAATAGAAAATAGGAAACTGAAACCCTAGAGTTGTCTAGATTTCGAGGGCTCCGCCCCGAGCCTCCGCAGCGAGACCCCCGTATGGGACGGGTGGCTTCACCGCCCCAATTATTCGAACGATTGTGATTTACTGGGAGACATGTAGGATTGATCACTGGGTTAAGATTCAAGACATTATTAACGACCTATAAAAAGAATAAGACATGCACAAAGTGTCACCTTGACCTGGAGTATTCATCAGTTGCAGATGCCTCCAATGATATGTGATTTCGCTCATTTTGAGAGCCTTGGTTGGGTTTGCCATACTCCTTTTATGTGTTGATTGATTAGTGTAATGCTAACGCACGAAACATTGTAATACTACATAAAGCCAAGGTTGCCGAAGAGGGGAACATCTAACATCACAACTTTCTAATCTTATTGTCCTCTTCAGTTCCAAAATCCAATTTTACTGACTATTTAGGAAACACATGTTTCTTCCACCAAAAAAAACATGCTCAACTTCTCTAAACTCATTTTCCTTTTGGCAAAATAACTCATTTAAACATTTTATACTGCGTTACCTTTTCATGAAGGATTTAAGGAATATGTGTATGGAATACCATCAGATTTTTGATGAAGGGCTCATATCAAGACATGGAGCCCTTCATTTTAAGTGAAGGTAATGATATGAACCTTTCATCATAAATCTGATGATGTTCCATTCTGCTCCACATATTCCGTAATCCTTTTTATGAAAATTGAAGTACCTTACAGTTTTTTTTTAGAACATGTACAACTGCAACTCAAAGGAAATTACATGTGAACATCTCCAGAGATTTCCTTCTTATTCTACTTGCACTATGACAGCTGCAGTGTCCTGCTTCTTTGATTACCCACAATCATACAAAGGAGAAAACAAGGGGTACATCACTTGGAATTAATTGTTGCCTTGGCCATTTCAAAGAAACTTCTCAAGCTATTTTCCATAGAATCGTAGTATTTTATAAATGTGTGTCTTTTGCACATGAAACATGCATTTGGGCTCTTATGTGTGTAGCGAATTAGCCCATCCAAAGGTCTCGTTTGTAACCTTCCAAGTTGCAAGTGGCGAGGCTTTTATCACATTCGTCTTGTACACGATTTTTTTTAAAATATTTTTTTATGAAAATATTTTCTTTTATTTAAAATGTAATTTTGAGAAAACGAAGAAAATTATATTGGAAATATAAAGGAATGGTAATTTTTTATAGAAAAAGATTCTCATTTGAAAAAAAAGAGAACTTTATTTTCTGAAAAGATATCTTTCTTTCTTTATCAATATAAAATTATTTTCTTATTGATCAATCATTAAGTGATAATATTATTTTTTTTTAAAAAATATTTTCAGCAAAATAAGCGAAGATAGAGCTAAAGCAATTTATATCCAGAAAATGATGCTGCATCAGTCGAAAAGGAAATGCTACAACTTTGTTTTATAAATAGATGCCGTAGTAATGATTTCAAAGAAAAAAAATATGGCTATTATTTTTCTGTCGTCCATCTCTTTAATGAGTAGAATTTTAGGGCATGATGTTAATTTTTCTTGGATTTTAAAATTTAGCCATGCATAACAACATGAGCCCCCACATGACCTCTATCTACTTCCAACTATATAACAAACGCATTAAATGATGACTAATTAAATGACATCTCAACTCTTACCCAATTATATAATCCAAGAGTCCCACTCTTGAAACAGTAGCAAACTAAAACTTAATTACTAATGAAGTTAGAGTGGAGTAATAAAAAAATATTTTTCGTTTAATAAGATACTTTTAAATATATAATTTTTTTTATTGATAATGCATTGAATTTTAACCCAGTGATGAACTCTATATATCCTCTAGTGCATCATAGTCATTCGAATAATTAGGACGGCGAAGTCGTCCTTCCCATAAGAGGATCTCGTTATCTCTATATAAATTCTCTGGAGTTTCTGTTATTCTGTATATTATAATTATATGTTATTTTTCATAAAAAAAACTCTTAATCATCGCTCAAGAACGTGTCCTTAGTTAAGGATGAACCTTGTAAATCTCGTGTCTTTTTCTGTGTGCGAACTTTTTTTCTCTCATCTCATATCCGCAATATTTTTGTTGAAAGTCTTATTTATTATAGTCAGATATTCGAAATGACACATATTAATCGAGTACTAATAGTCTAAAATATTTTATGTTAACTAAAAAACAAAAACTTAATTAAATCGAAGCAAGGAGACGTCTATCCAAACTAATCAAAAGCCTCAAGCAACCAAACCCACACACTTCTTATTTACGTGACGTACTAATACAAACCCTTTCTGTCCGTTGGATCAGCATCCAACGGTCACCAACGCAGCCTTCTTTCCATCCATCCCCGTGATCCTCAACGAAGTGTGTGTAGAGGGACGGAGGAGGGCAATTCCGTAATTAACGGGAGCAGCGATATAAAAGATGCCGTCACATTTGTTTCGGTCTCCGTAGCGGCCTCGTATCCCAATATAACAGGTGGAATGGGATTTCGCGAACCAGCCAATCAGGTTTTTTTCTTAAAAAAATCTTTAAATAAAATATTAATAAAATAATAAAAGCGGCTTAAAATAAAACTGGCCAATAAAAGCGCTCGCGCGCGGATATCCAGAACATGTCGTGTGGAGAGTCACAACGATCACTTCGATTCAACCCCTCGACTTCCGTCAATTTACGGGGATGCCACCAGTCTCGGGATGCCTCCGTTGGGAACTATCCAAATGATTCGGGCGCGGGGTTCGTGTAAAATTGCGATATTGCCATTTCTGGACCGGCCACGTGCGCGATCTAGGGTGTTATATGGCAGTTTTGCCCATGTTTTTTTGTTCCCACTTCCGCTTCCATTAGCGGCGGAGAGAGAAGGAAACGAGAAGTATTCGCAAAAGTTTGTCTAATGGTCCATGACATCGTTGTTGGTGATATTTTTTTTTCTTTAAGAGCTTAAAATGACATATTTATTTATATATTTTTTCGACGTCAAACATACGTCTAGAATTATTAGCACCTAATTAATGCGGTGTTCGAATGAATGGCGACGAAAGAAAATTTTGACTAAATTGACGATTCTAAGACTCGAACTCGGGGCTACTAACTCTTTCGTCCCTCAACTCAAGACACAAATCCGCTAATCATATGTGCCAACAAATATTAATTAAAATGAGATATTTATTACTTGTCTTAGAATAATTGATAAGATTGTAGTTAGGTATAACTTAAAAACATGAGCTACGTTGTTAATGAAATAAGAGGTTAAAGAATATCTGGAGCAAATTCAGCTCTACATGTATGGACTGCAATCAAATTTATAATGAAGGACTCATATTTTTACATTCACTTAAAATGAAGGGCCTCATATGTTGATCTGATCCCTCCATTATAGATCTGATGACAGTCCATACATGTGAAGCAGAATTTGCTCCACATATTCCTTATTTCCATGAAATAAACATGATCGATTTTGGATTTTAAACATATTTTTTTCTGTTGATTATATTGATGCATTGAGTTAGACTAAAATTTTCAGAACGAAGTGTAAGAAAATACAATATAATTTTTTTTTAAAAAAATATGTATTTTCCTGTAAAAAAATATAGTGCCAATTAGATGAGTAGTTCATCTAAAGTTCAAATTATCAAGATAGATCCTGAGATTAAATCATAATTTTATATTAAAAAATGCAAATTCTCTAAGTTAAAAATATTAGCAGCAAGAATATAAACATAAATAAATATTTCAGTTTTGAATATGACATAAGCGAACATAATTAATTAAAAGAGCTCAAGTTTAATTCTCGCTCACTGAAAAATACACACGTTTAGTAATTTGAAGTCTGATTTCTCAACTGAAAAGTGAAAATTTCAACTAACGGTCTGGTCTGACTTCCCTGATTACAGTGACACTCGTGAGTTACTGTACTAAATTATTATGAAAAGAAATGGATTTCATTTCTTTATCACTCTCACAATTTATAGAATTTTTTAATAGAAATGTTAGACAAGTACGTTTGAAAATTATTTCCTCGTTTGCTAACTTTATTTTTTGAAAATTATAAAGTCAATTTGAAGATACATAACCGGGTCAAGCATTCCATCAAATATAATAATGACATGACGTATATACCCAATGACTTGGATAGTTTGATGAAGGAGCATTTTGTGGCTATGGTTGATTGAGGTACTTTAGAAGGTTATTATTTAGAAATCTATTAAATTTAGCTACTACTGATATTCTCGAAAAAAATAGTTTACTTTAAAAAGATTAGAATTATTTTTTTAATAATATTACTAATATCAAAATTATCAATATCTCAATCTTTTTTTACCTATCTTACTATCTTCTTATATTTAATTTTTTAACTATCTTACAATGTTATTTATAAAATCTTTATTATTTTTATAAGATCTTTCAAAATATCTCACGATCTTTATCCTAATCAATTTTGCAATCTTCTTACGATCTCAAATAAGATCTCGATTTTAACAACTTTGTAATTTTACTAATATCAATATAATTGCTATGAATAAAAAAATATGGATAAAATATTTGTGTACGAGAATCCGTGAGCATAATTACATAGTCTACGAATTTATGCCATCACTACGACACTAAAGACTATGAAACTAACATAAGGGCAACGATCGATAGTTGAAACCTGTACCGCTCCATCGGAAATTCCCTCAGCCCCTACCCGGTTCGATGAGTCCTTTCTCCCGTGATGAACTGTTGGCATCAGTCCTACATTTTATCTCTGTGGACTGCTAATAAAACTAAGCAAGGTGAGAGGCCTATTATGTGGGGCAAATTAATATGAGAAAAAATGAGTGTTGTAAATTACAACGTTGTACACTCGTATCTAGGGGCGGACCCACATATATTCCGGGGGACCCGGCTCTCCGAACTTTTCGATATATAAAAAATATATATACGTATATACTAGTAATTGTATACAATAAATAAAATAAATGCTAACAAATTATCATAATTATATAATTGGTATAATGGATAGATGATTTTGTCTAACATCTAGAGATTTAGGATTCAATTCTTGACCTCTCTTATTTTTTTTGACTTATTGTTATATATTTTGGTCCTCCTAATTTTTTTTTTCGGCCCATCTTTTTTTTTTTTTTTTTAGAAAAGCAAGAGCGGTGTCACCTTGTTCGGAGTTGTGGGGGTTGCATGTGTTCGGGCGCGGCAGCTGTTTTGTGTGCGAGCTCCAGCAAGAAGCGGACATCATCATCCCCAAGTTGGGCAATGCGTCGAACACCTCGTCGGCGGGTCCACTTGCCAGCTAAAACAGGCATGGCAAAATTCCTCGCACCCGCGCCCCAACGTGGAACGCCGGAGACCGACCCTTCCCTTCCCTCAAAGCATCATGGTATCTATATTTTTAATCATGAGATGTGTAATGTATGATAAATAAATTTTAAAAAAATAAAATTTAATCTCTATCGTAAATTTAATATCAAACGATTAAAAATGTAAATAATATCATACTTTTTATTTAATTAAGAAACATCTACGTTGAACTCCAAAATATAATAATATATATAAGCACGCAAAATAACCAAAAAGCTCCAGCTCCTGGTCAATTCCGTCAGTTTACGAAAGCCGCAAGAGGAGGGCATTTACGTCATTTCCGCGTCATAATTGTCCGAGCGCCGACTGCCGGCAGCAAATTCCGGGGAATTAAATATTATACGAGTATATAGCATCTTACGAAACTACCCCTCCACAACATCCTCGCTTAGAGCTTAACCGCGCTGTCGTTGCTTCGTCTCCTTCTTTCTTCTTCTTTTTTTTTCTTGGTCTTGTTTGCAGAGTACGAACAACCCGCACACATCTCCCCTTGCGCAATCCCGCGAAACCCTCGAAAGGGCGCCGTAGAAGAAGCAGCGGCGGCGACGGCGGCGGCGGAGGCGGAGGAGGAGAAGAGGTGGGCGGCAATAGAGAGGAGAAGGGAAGGGGGGCACCGGATCGCTCCCGGGACTCTCCGATCTCCGTCTTCCCCCCCTCCGATCAACGAGACGCGTGTCCGATCTCGAGCCTTATCGTCGATCCCCGGCGCGGAGGATTCCGATCCGATTCGTCTGGTTCCTGGGCGGATGAAATATGGTGCGGATTTCGCTTCCTTTCGTTCCCGGGTTTCGTTTTTTTTTCTCTTCGCCTAATGGAATTGCCGCCCTATTTGATGCTTTCTTGACGTTTTTATGCTGTTCGAGTTAGAATTTAGTTCTTGCGAGTAAACGCGGGGGGAAGTAGATGACGAGTTGGGGTTTAGGGATTCTGGTAATCCAGTGGTAGTTCGAGTGGCGAGGAGGAAACATGGTTTTTTTTTTGTTCAAAACTGGAAGGTTTTCCGTTGACCTAGCTATGGGTTCGGAATTGGATGAGCCTGTGAGAAGTTAACAGGTGTTGTTGCAGAAGAAGATATGGTGTGTTTGCGTGAACTTTTTCTTTTTTGAAAATAAATGTTCTTTACCATGGGAGAAATTTCTACTCTTGTATGTGATTGGTTACTTTAGCAATCCCCTAAGTGAGAACTAAACACTTACTAGTGCGAAAGTAACAGATCCTTTTCATCACATTAAATGCTTTGCTCTTGTTAAAAGTTTTCTTAATCTTAGAGTGAGATAGAAAGTTCTGTTAGGGAACGTCAAGTAAAGTTGGATAGTCTTCAAGTCCCTAACCAACTATACTCTGTCAGCAACTCAATGTGCCTTGATTTAACTCGGAGCTGTCATTGACAGACGCATAAGATGAGTGGAGGGTGGCTTAATTTGACAGCCTTTCCTCCAAATCTCAACTGCTCTTGGAATCATGATAGCGGACATTGTACATGTACCTTCAATTTGGAATCTTTTACTGAAATCTTCCACTATCATTGGTATCGATAAGCCTTTATGAGTACATACAGTTGGCCTAATTTGACTTTGTTGCAAAAGAGAACCTGGGATTAACACTTGCGGACTTATAGGCAGTTGTTGCAAACTAGCTTTAGAAGTTGTAGTTGAAGACTAATACTGGAAAGAATAACCTCTGTCAATGTGACTGTTATGAAGGCACGTTCTGCTGCAGAGGTTTGTACCACTGCAAACAGAGAATTTGGCATGCAAAAATGTTATTGTAGTTTGAAAGTATAATCACACATGGAATATGGTTGGACAATCTTCAAGGACTAAGCAGATCCAGAACCAATATTTCATACAACCAGCCTTTTGGATATTAGCTATTGCACTTTTATTGGGTCCTTGCTGATTCAGTTTCTTTCCAATCAAATGATTATTTTTCAAATACAGGTAAACAATTTACTGTATTACCAGTTCCTAAGTTATAAGGTATTGCAATGTACAGAGATGGTGCCACTTTGGAATAAGAGTATTAAATGATCAATCAACTACTCTAACTGAAATGATTTGATTGCCTGAAGATTTATGTTTAATATCTCGTGGGTTTTGTGTTCTTTGCAGGCAAGCACAGATAACATTATTGTGGGTTCTCATGTCTGGGTTGAAGATCAAGTTGAAGCTTGGATCGATGGGGAGGTTTTTAAGATTAGTGGTCAAGAGGTTCATGTGCGCACAACAAAAGGGAAAACGGTATTCCTACAAAACTACTTGCTTGTTACTTTTTTTTCTGACAGAATGTTCCCTACAATCTCTCTGAAGGCTAACTTTGGGATATTAAGTAAAGACAGTCTTTATTAAGTTTGCGATCCTTATACTGTTACATAGTGATCGCTCCAAGAAATGAACATGGGAGAACTTGATTGATAATGAGAAGGCAAAAGGAAAAGCAGTAATGTGTAATGGCATATGCTGTTAACTCTTTCGACCTTTCATGGTTTGCATTGACAACTTGCTGAAGGACCAGTTAGAGTTTTCTCATTCTTTCAATTGCCCTTCTCTTTGGTTAGAATTAATTTGAGGGTATATGTATTATGAATTTTCTTTACAATTACATTGATTCTTCATCATTTGCAAATAAATTAATATGGTCCTGTTCGACATCATAAAGCAGTTGGTTTCAGCCAGAAAAATTATTATTTATTTCCTTGTGCTCTACCAGCCTCATCTGTCAGTTATTCTTTTATCTTTTTTTTACAATACTGAATCTGGTTGCACAACCTGAAAACCATCCTTTGATTTCTCAAAAAATGGGCCTATTGGATGTATAAAATCTGTTTGTGGATTTATTACCTAAATTGCTGTGTAGTTGTGCTAGAAAGAAAAATCAATTGAGAAAATTGTTTGCAGCTTTTGGATACTTGCTCCTTTTTGGGTAGATAAAATCTGTGCTTTATTTTCTGTCGAGGAATCTATTTATGATTTTCTTGCTATTGATTCTTTAACGATTTAGTGTGATATGTCATTTGGATTATCTATATTTATCTGCTATTTCCTTTTGCATGAGGGAATCTTAATGTTCTGTGTTATTCAATCATACAGATTGTGGCAAATCTGTCAAATGTCTTTCCCAAGGATACAGAAGCTCCACCTGGAGGGCTAGATGACATGACAAAGTTATCTTATTTGCATGAACCTGGAGTTTTGCAAAACCTGGCTGCAAGATATGAACTTAATGAAATATACGTGAGGCTTTATTTTCTGTTTTCCTTGCCCTAATTCTGTCTGAAAATAAAAGACTGACATCATATTCTTTAATATTTCCAGACATACACTGGTAATATCCTGATTGCAGTGAACCCATTTCAAAGGCTGCCCCATCTTTATGATACTCACATGATGGAACAGTATAAAGGTGCAACATTTGGAGAGTTAAGTCCTCATGTTTTTGCGGTTGCTGATGTTGCTTACAGGTGATTTCAAGTTTACTTGTAAATTATTGTGTTGAATATCTACTATCAGTTAGTATATGACGTGTTTCTAATAAGGGAACAGGGCAATGATTAATGAAGGAAAAAGTAACTCCATCTTGGTGAGTGGAGAAAGTGGTGCTGGTAAAACCGAAACAACAAAAATGCTTATGAGATATCTGGCTTACCTGGGTGGACGATCTGGAATAGAAGGAAGGACAGTTGAACAACAAGTGCTAGAAGTAAGATATGGCCAAATTACCTTCTTGTTGTTGGTTTCATAAACCTTTAGCAATTGATTCCACTTTTATCCTCAGTAATATGAATTAAAAGTATAGTTTGGATTAACTTCTCATTTCTTTTCTTTTAGTCCAACCCAGTTCTTGAAGCTTTTGGGAATGCTAAAACTGTCCGAAATAACAACTCAAGGTAGGTTTTTGTTTTGTTTCTTTCATTTCTTCTCCCCTTTTGTAGATTCTTGTATTTTTTGTTCTTTAACAGTAACTTTGGAAACACCAAGTTGTCATGTTTATTGCAAGTCAATAGAATACATTGCCAACTACTAATCATGACATAATGTCTCCTCTGTTTTGAATTTTTTTTTGGAAATCGGGGCTTTCCATTGAGTTCCACTGTTTGGTGGGAATTGTTATTTTAGGGAGATGCAAAATTGCAAATACAATACATACTTTTTATACGCCTACTTCATGTTCAAAGTACTTGTTATTTTTGTCATGGTTCTATCGCCTGATTGCTGTTCTCATGTATGTCATGACAAACATAGTCGCTTCGGTAAGTTTGTCGAGATCCAATTTGACAAAAGTGGGAGGATATCTGGTGCTGCTATCAGAACATACTTGCTTGAAAGGTCTCGCGTTTGTCAAATAAATGATCCTGAAAGAAACTACCACTGCTTTTATCTCCTCTGTGCTGCCCCTCATGAGGTTACTGTCTAATAACTTTATTTATTCAATTTTTTTCCATGCTGCCAGTTATATGCAAGAAGAAATATCACTCGAAGAAAAGTTACAATGGTATGTTGTGTCTGTGGCAGGATATTAAGAAATATAAGTTGGGAAACCCTGAATCATTCCATTATTTGAATCAATCCAAATGCGTTAAACTGGATGGTGTTGATGATTCCCAAGAATATCTTGCAACAAGAAGGGCCATGGATATAGTTGGGATTAGTGAAGATGAACAGGTATACCACTTTACAAATCATAAAATATTTTAAGTTTGAGAAATTTATAGTTTGATCTTGAATAACTATTTTCAGGAGGCAATATTCAGGGTTGTAGCTGCTATACTTCATATTGGGAATATTGATTTTGCAAAGGGACCTGAGATAGATTCATCAGTTGTCAAAGATGACAAATCCAGATTTCATCTAAATATGGCAGCTGAACTTTTGATGTATGCTTAAATTTTCATTCTAATCAGGGTTGAGGCTTAGTTTTTTTACTAAGAAATTTTCAACTTGCTGAACAATTCCTCCAACAGGTGCGATTCCAAGGGTTTGGAGAATGCACTCATTGAACGTGTTATGGTGACACCCGAAGAAGTTATTACAAGAACTCTTGATCCTGACTCTGCAATTGTTAGCAGGGATGGTTTAGCCAAAACCATATATTCCCGCCTATTTGATTGGTAATGACTACTAATTCTTCCTACTTTGAAGTATATATTGATGAGCTTTGGCGTTATTTCTGCTGACACTATTGATTAGTTTTGTTTTACATGATAATATATTAGGCTGATTTATTGCTTACAGGTTGGTAGAAAAAATCAATGGGTCTATTGGACAGGATCCAAACTCAAAGTCACTGATTGGGGTTCTTGATATCTATGGTTTCGAAAGTTTTAAATGTAACAGGTAAGTTAAATAAATATTCTCCTTTTCAGGAACTATATATGAGTAACTTTGACTTGATTTAATCTGTTTGTTTTTTCACTCAGTTTTGAACAATTCTGTATCAACTTCACGAATGAAAAACTGCAACAACATTTTAATCAGGTATTTTTCTCATATTTTCCAAATCATCTTAGAATTGAATATTGATTCATTATGGTGTGGTGCAGCATGTCTTCAAAATGGAGCAGGAGGAGTATACCAAGGAAGAGATCAACTGGAGCTACATTGAGTTTGTAGATAACCAAGATGTTCTGGATCTGATTGAAAAGGTATACAAATTCTTTGTTATCCCCTTCATCAAACAATTCATTAGTACCCACTCAGTTATATATTACTTTGAAGAGATATGTTTAAAGTATAAGCTTATATGCATGCATAGCATTTGATTTTTTTACCATGCTGATGTATTCCTGATACAGTACCAAGGATTCATAAGTAGAATTCATATGCCAGAAGTTTTGGTCTCTACTAGTCTACCATTATGCACATCTCAGTGTCCTGTGGCATGTTCCTGTGTTGTAAAACAATATTCTTTCATCCAAGAATCAATACAATACATGCCCGTGAAATCTTAGACCTTGTTGGAGAGTAATTAAACGTATGACCATTTGATTGTAGGAGATAAAATATTAATCACATGATGCTATAGAACAGAGCTAGATAGAAAATCAATGTTCACAATTTGGAGCTTGCATTGGCAAGGCTGCCGGGATGCATTTACAGTATTAGCAATCAAGCTCTGAATAACAAATGGCACATTCTTCTTTTTGGTCAAATAATTATTAGAGCCATCCATTGCATCTCACATCTGTAGTAATATGAGAATTCATTGATTTCCAAAAAGACCTTGATTCTTTCTAATGCTTATCATCAGTCAATCCAAGGCATTGCTAAGAGACTATATTTACTGGAAGTTGCATTCATGGAAGCATACTTATGAAAGACGAGGAGTCCACTGGAAATGAGTGGGAAGATAGAAAAAATAGATAATAAGTAATTTAAGGCAAACAAAAAGTTGTCACTTAATCTTATCTTGATCTCGAAAAAAACGTCCTCTTTTGATCACTTTCACTGATCTGGTTAAGAAGTGTCTCCTCCTATTGCTAAATGTCAGTATCCATATTTACAGGGAAAAGATATTAACATTGATTTATATGTTACCCATTTGATGTGCACATCCTGATGCTCTGAAAGGAAGCTCATTAAAATTGTCGCAGCAAAAGTGGTTTAATGTTTTTGAACAAGAACATTGTTACTATACTTGTGGAATTCTTTTGGCTTGTCATAGTAGTGGTGACTAACCCTAACCCTAAACTAAATTATCCACTTAAAGAGAGATATAAACTAAACTCAGAATTTTATTCATCGAAAACATGTTTCTATTACAATCTTATGGGGTTTATATAGAGGTCCAAACTCCCATATAATCATAACATGGGAACTTAATAAAAGGGAATCTAATTAAAAGGAAAACTAATCAAAAGGACTAAACTAAACTAATGGGCTAAAGGACCACAATGCTAAAGACTAATGACTATGGGCAGTAGGCCCATAAACTAATCTTGTTCTACATCACATAGTCTTAGTACACCATTACATGTATATATATATATATATATATATATATATATATATGTTATCCACTACCTTGCTTTTCATAGATGCCTGTTGAATGTTCACACTCGGCTAACTGCACCACTCTGCCTTTTTCTTTCTTACTGTTGTTATATTAGAGCAATATGATTATATGAGTTAAGGCTGGAAAAAAATTATAAGGTTCCTTGAACCTTAGTTGCAGAAACCTTGTCGCCAGGCCGACCATGTTAGTATCACCTCAGATTGCACTGAAGTTTCTTATATCAATCATAGGCGAATACATTAGATGAATTGTGTTTAAAAAAACAGTATATCAATTTTTTTTCCTATTTTTCCCAATACATTCAGAAAATAAAAGTCTTAGGTTGCATTGTGTATATCATTTCACCTCTATATTGACTTTTGAAACATGCTCTTTTTCCAGCATGATAACTAAATACTTTGTTTTGTTTCTTTCTTTCCTTCAGAAACCTGGCGGAATCATTGCGCTTCTTGATGAAGCCTGGTAAGCGAACCATTCATAGAAACTATATTTCGTCATCAGCATTGTGTCATTATTTTTACAGAGGCAATTTCTTCTTGCACACAATTACTTTGACCACTATCTGTTGCTAACTGATGGTATTTCTGTGCAATTGGTAACAGCATGTTTCCCAAGTCAACACATGAGACATTTGCTCAAAAATTGTATCAAACATTCAAGAACAACAAGCGGTTTGTCAAACCAAAGCTTTCTCGTACTGCTTTTACCATTTGCCATTATGCAGGAGAGGTAAGTTATATGCATGAATATATTTTCTCATTCATTCATGTGTATTTTTCTCGTGATATCATTGGAATCTATTTCCATCTTGTCCTCTTAGGTCACATACCAAGCAGATCACTTCTTAGACAAAAACAAGGATTATGTTGTGGCAGAACATCAGGGCTTGTTGAATGTTTCGAAATGCTCGTTTGTAGCTGGTTTGTTTCCGCCACCTCCTGAAGATGCATCAAAATCTTCAAAATTCTCTTCGATTGGTTCACGCTTTAAGGTGGGTTCCATAGTTCTAGCTTCACTTCTTTTCGTTTCTGAAAATTAAGTTAAATATGGAGGTCCATTTTCCTTTTAATTTCTTCTCTTTATATTCTAATTGCAATTGTTAACATTTTTCGATGTTTTGTGGAAACAAAATTCCAAATGTGAACAAACTGTGTGATCTCTATGTTTGTTGAAAACCATATTGTTTGGCATCGATATTCTCTCAATCGATCCTGCAAATATAATTCATGCTCTTGTGCAAAATACTTAATAATAACATGGCTATAGATTTATAAAAAACTTCTAACCCGAGCACACACAATGAAGCCATAGGCAATCAAGTGAAATCTAATCCACAAAATAATTTGATCTATGGACAGCATCATTGTGGTTTATCATAGCCTTTGGTAGCGCAAACTTCTTTATGGTACTAGCATTATCTTATTGATATCCATGTGTCATATTTCTGGTTAACAAGCTTCACGTCAACTAAGATTCTAAGATAATTTATTAATACATTTTTACTTATAATTTGTTCCCTTATATTGCAAAAGAAGGCTCTTTTCTCATGCCTTATTTTCAGTTTGCTTTCTCTATGCATTTGGAAATAACGGCACTGTGTTTAGATGGGAATAAGATAACTTTTTGGTTCCATTTATTTCGCTGGAAGGTAAGTTATGGAGGGAATGAATTTGTAAAAGTTGTTTCTTTTTTTGTTTTGTTGTGTATAAGGAAATAAACTATAAAATATAAATTGGGGTATATTTGGGTGCAATAAGGTGCGAACAAGTATAGCGTATGCTTACACTGCAACGAACATACTTTTGCAGTCATGTGTAGTGTAATTATGTTAGGCATAGCGTACGCCTGCACTACCCTTGTTCTCACCTCATTGCACCTAACTTTGATTGCACTTTAATTTTTTCCCATATAAATTTATTATTTTATTTTAGGTTTTACACGAGTCTGTGTAACGGAACATTCTCACCTCATTGCACCTGACTTTGGTTGCACTTTAATTTTTTCCATATGAATTTATTATTTTATTTTAGGTTTTACACGAGTGTGTGAAAGGGAACAAATGAATTCCCTTTATTTTGGGATGTTCACTTTTCTTATTTAGTTTTGGTCAAACTGGAATTCATTTTCAATTGACTGAAATTCTTCTGTCATGAATGTAAGAAAGCTGGGAGAAGGGATTTGTAAAATTATTTTTTTCCCCAATAAACACACACTTTTCAAAATAGGCCTGGTAATTTATTAGATACCTTTGTAACCGTTGGACTAACAAGGATGAACAAATCTCAGCTGCAACTTCAAGCTCTGATGGAGACATTAAGTTCTACAGAACCTCACTACATCAGATGCATAAAACCAAACAATGTCCTGAAACCTGCTATCTTCGAGAACAAAAGCATAATCCAACAATTACGATGCGGAGTAAGCCCTCAACATATCCCTCATCATTTTAGATGTCATTCAAATACAAGAATGTATTTTTTCCCTTTTCAATGGAAGAGATTGTATCCTTATTCTTGATATCTTTCTACTTATAGGGTGTTCTTGAAGCAATTAGAATCAGCTGTGCTGGATATCCTACTAGAAGGACCTTCTATGAATTTCTACATCGGTTCGGTCTTCTTGCCCCAGATTTTTTGGAAGGAAAGTAAGTCCTTTTTACTTGGAAAGAAAAAATAAAGCATCTTTCCATGCTCCTATTTATTTGTAATTCAGTTAAATATGTTAACGCTGTTGTCTGGTTATTTTCCTGCTTAGCAATGATGACAAGATTGTATGCCAAAAGATTCTGGATAAAATGGGATTGAAGGGCTACCAAGTAAGTACAATCTTCCCAAGATGCATTGCTTTCTTATGGCTTACTCATTATTACAATTTAAGGGCGATTAAAATGCCAATGGATAAGATTTTCGTATTAAAAAGATAAAAAGTAGAAGATAAAAGCTGAGCTCGCTCACATGGTAACTTCCTTCCATGTCTCATAACTGAATGCTTCTTTTATGGCTCAGTTGTTCTGTAAAGTGTATAAAACAAGATATTTAGTCTTGTATTTTCTTCTTTTAGCTTGATTTTGTTCATCCTTGAAGGAAATGCTGATATGCTGAGATTTGTTTGAAATTTTTTTTCCTTTCCACTTTATTTTCTGAGAATACCAGCCTCTTATAAATCTATTACATGTTTGGTCTTGTCAGTTAGGGAAAACGAAAGTCTTTCTGAGAGCTGGACAAATGGCCGAACTGGATGCTAGAAGAGCAGAGGTATTAGGAAGGGCTGCCAGAACAATACAGAGGCAAATTCGTACGCATATTGCTCGCAAAGACTTTGTTATGCTGCGTAAAGCATCTATTTGCTTGCAATCTTACTTGAGAGGTAAAGCTTACAGAAAAGGCACATGAGTTTCATTGCATAGCTGTTGCATAGGATGACATCCAGATAAGAGTTGCTTTGAATTCAATAATTGTCGTAATGGTTAGGTTAATTCGATTGACATATTACTATTTGAACCTTATTTCCTGTTATATTTATGCAGGAAGAATGGCACGTGAATTGTATGAGAACATGCGACGTGAGGCTGCAGCAATTAAGATTCAAAAAAAATTGCGTGGATATTTTGCAAAGAAATCTTATGTCACAATTCAATCATCAGCAATTATATTGCAGACAGGCTTGAGGGCAATGACTGCTCGTGATGAATTCAGGTTCAGGAAGCGAACTAAAGCTGCAATCTGCATCCAGGTGCTTTGCAATAAATATTACTACATGCTATTACTCAGATTTACTGACTAGGAATTGAATTGCTAGTTTTTTTTTCTTTCATTGACAATTGACATTGAGATCCTCTGTCACACACTTGCAGGCTCGATGGCGTTGTCACAGGGATTATGCATATTACAAGGAATTGCAAAGAGCAACTCTTGCTTATCAGTGTGCTTGGAGACAAAGACTTGCAAGAAGAGTGCTCAGACAACTTAGAATGGTCCCAGTCTCATCTATCTAGCTTTTGATTTCTACATACTGCACATTATGAAGTGGTAGATGATATAACTAAATAATAAAAACATGTGCAGGCTGCCAGAGAAACAGGGGCCCTTAAAGAAGCAAAAGACAAACTCGAAAAGCGTGTGGAAGAACTGACTTGGCGCTTGCAATTGGAGAAACGATTAAGAGTAAATTTTTCAATATATGGATTTTGTAGTAAAACCACCTATTCAGTTTTGTGAGATGAGATATCTTTAACTGACGTATTCATTCATGATTTTGCTGAAGGTTGATAATGGTCATATGTTATTAGCTGTTGAAACAATCTAATGTCCAATGTGCAGACTGATCTGGAAGAAACAAAATCCCAAGAAATAGCTAAATTACAAGAAACACTGCATGAGATGCATCTGCAGGTGGAAGAAGCAAAATCCATGGTTGTTAAAGAACGTGATGCTGCACGAAGGGCTATTGAAGAGGCACCACCAATTATAAAGGAGACTCCTGTCCTGGTTCAAGACACAGAAAAGATTGACTCATTGACTGCTGAAGTTGAGCGACTTAAGGTATGTACAGCTCCCACTGTTAATGGCCTATGTATTTATGCGAAGACAGGTTTTTTGGGTGTTGATAACTCAGATTTCTATCTCTCAGGCGTTAGCCTTTTTTGTCCAAAACTTGAATGAACTGTCAAAGCATTCATCTACTGCAGTTTCTTGTAAACCTAATGATTTAACACTGTTCTTAATAATCCAATGCCATCCTCTCAAAAGAAAACACAATGTCATGTTTTTTTTTGTTAATATGACAGGCTCTGTTGCTAACACAAGAAGCAGCAGCAAATGCAGCCAACAAAGAAAGTGCTGAAGCTCAGGTGAAAAATAATGAATTACTCAGGAAAGTCGAAGAAGCTGAGGCAAAAGTTGATGGACTTCAAGATACTGTTCAACGGTTAGTTCACCCTTCTCATTTAACTGTTTCCCATTTGTTTGATTAATCATAATCTAACTGTTAAATGGCTCGGATTGGAATCAAGATGAATGGGAAACGTGAATTTTTTGCTTCAAATAAAAAAGAATAAGAAACCTAAGTTATTCTGCATTTGGAGATTGGGCCAGCTCCTGTAAATTTGCACCTCAAGATTTTTTGAGATGATGAATGACATATTTCCTCCATGGCGACAGGCTGGAAGAGAAAGTAGCAAATCTGGAATCTGAGAATCAAGTACTTCGTCAACAGGCCGTTGCAATTTCACCAACTACCAGAGCATTAGCTACACGCCCAAGAACAACAATTATCCAGGTAATGTAATTTTTTGGATTCTTTCTTGAAGAAACCCTTTGTTGGATTTAATGTGAGATATCTCCTCTTTCAACTTTATTCACTAACTAAAACCTAAAAGCATTAGTATTGCCACTTTCAGAGAACCACAGAGAATGGTAACATTCTGAATGGTGAAACGAAACTTGCATTGGTATGTGCAATGTTTACTTTAATGAATAGATGTTTGAAAAAGATAAATAGAATGCCATAAAGTTTGCAAGATCTTGTCTTACTTTAGGACATGAGTCCGGTTTTATCCAAGGAATTTGAGTGTGAGGAGAAGCCACAGAAATCACTCAATGAGAAGCAACAGGTGAGATTTTTTTTTTGTCAATTGCATGGCCAATGACTTTTGTCTTTGATGTTTCCAGCTGGCAATGCTGTCAGGTCCCTTGTTTTCTTCTTTCTTCTCTTTAATCAACTTCGTTTGTTGTTTCTTTCATAGGAGAACCAGGACCTACTTATAAAGTGCATCACTGAAGACCTCGGATTCGATGGTGGTAGACCTCTTGCTGCTTGTCTCATATACAAATGTCTTCTTCATTGGAGATCCTTTGAAGTTGAGAGGACTAGCATATTTGACCGCATCATCCAAACAATAGGCTCAGCGATCGAGGTAGGATGCAGACATTCCCCTCCTTTTGCAGTGGATCATAGTACAGCTCAAGGTTGTCAAGTACAAGTTTCTACCTAAACTCGTTTTAGGGGGGGGTAGATTCGTATCGTAAAATCGGTACGTAAATACTTAGAGTTTAGATATAATATTAATTTAATGATAATAAATGTCAAAATAATATCAAACACGATAATAAATATCTAAAAAGATTAAAATTACATGATAAATCAATATACAAATGTCATTAATCCCTAGTTCATAAAATATTCAACAACCATAATTCATTCTAAGTTTTCTAAGGTACATAATGATTCAAAAGTCTCGTAAATATGTATAGTAAACTCATAAATTTTGTTTACTAATAATAAATGTATAAAATAATTACCATATTCTTTATATGATANTTTTCTAAGGTACATAATGATTCAAAAGTCTCGTAAATATGTATAGTAAACTCATAAATTTTGTTTACTAATAATAAATGTATAAAATAATTACCATATTCTTTATATGATACTTTTTCTATTAAGTATGATTATTTTGTTTTCATCATCGACATAATTTCCATACAAAATTAAGTATTGCATCCTTATAATATATTGTTCTAATTTTATTTAACTATTATGGTCTAGAGAATGAATAATAAGAAAAAGTATTAGCAATTTAATATTGATAAATCACTTTAATAATATTCTATTATTGTAACTATTTTTTACTATCATATTTAAATTTATTACAATATAAAAGTTTCAGAAGTTTTAATATGATTAGAATTTAAAAAGAAATTATAGTGAAAAGGATAAAAGAAAAAAAAAGCAAAAGGTAAAAATGACAAAAAGTAAACAACAACTAAAAGTGCAAACAAAATTTGTTGCATGAGTGGGAATTGAACCCATAACCAACAACCCAAACTCATCTTGTGACTACCCAAACCAAAAAAACCATTTTACAACATGTGAAGTAAAAGCGCCGAATTCATACTTGAATAGTACGAGTCAACGTATTTACACGGTTTTAACGAATTGAAACGTATATAGATCCGATTTTACACCTATTTACGATTCTAAATCGAGTCAACTCGTTTTGGGACCCTAGAAACGTGAAAACGTAAGTTTTTAAGTATTAAAACTAGTTTTTGGTACAGCTACTGTAAAACTCTGTATGAACTCATAAGAGTTGAAGGAGAATAAATCACCCAGTTTCTTTCTTCCTAGAGCTAGCTATTTATATGTCAACATAACATCCATTCTGTACCTTTGTTGTGCTGATTTCTTTTTCTTAACTCAAGTCCCAGGATAACACAGATACATTGTCATATTGGTTATCCAATTCTTGTACGTTATTGCTGCTGCTTCAGCGAACACTGAAAGCAAGTGGGCCAGCTAGTTTGACTCCTCAAAGACGGAGAGCCCCATCTTCATTGTTTGGAAGGATGCAAGTAAAGCTTCTGACCTTGTTCTTATTTCAATGATGCCATTTGCACATAACTATTGTCTTCATCATATAGTGTCAATTTACTGTTTCATTCTGCTTACTAACTATGCTGTGTATATTTTAAGGGAATTCGGTCCTCTCCTCAAAGTGCTGGACTTCCCTTTTTCAGTGGCCGTATGGGATTAAGTGACCTGCGCCAAGTTGAAGCCAAATATCCAGCATTGCTTTTTAAGCAGCAACTGACTGCTTTCCTTGAGAAGATATATGGATTGATAAGGGACAATTTAAAGAAAGAGATTTCTCCATTGCTTGGTTTGTGTATCCAGGTATTGTTATCAGGCTCCAGAAAATATTTCGATGAGTACCAGTCTGTTGCACTTTCTGCTAAAGTTCTATGGTCCTTTCAAATGATTTTATTGTTTTTCATAATGAAACTATGTAGGCTCCAAGAACATCTCGTGCGAGCTTAGTCAAAGGGTCACGTTCTCAAGCGAATGCAATGGCCCAACAAGCCTTGATTGCACACTGGCAAAGCATAGTTAAAAGCTTGACCAACTATTTGAAAACATTAAGAGCCAATTATGTGAGTTATACTAGTAAATTTGCTCCTGAGTTTCTTATCATGTAAAGTAAATCTAAACTCTTGTGTGCTTTCCCACTTTTTAGGTTCCTCCTTTCCTTGTTCGTAAGGTCTTCACACAGACATTCTCTTTTATCAATGTTCAATTATTTAATAGGTATATACGAACAACTTCTGTAACTTTTTGCTTATTGTTTCAGTTAACTAGAACGTTTGTGCATGCAAACTAATACCTTCATTTTGTTCACTTTGTAGTCTTCTTCTGAGACGTGAGTGTTGTTCATTTAGCAATGGTGAATATGTTAAAGCAGGATTAGCTGAGTTGGAACACTGGTGCTTTGATGCAACTGAAGAGGTGACTATTCTTTTCGTAATCTTCACAGAATGCTCTTTAGACATCTGGCTAAAATATCATCTGTGCAGTATGCAGGATCAGCATGGGATGAATTAAAACATATACGGCAGGCTGTAGGATTCCTGGTATGTTTTTCTCACTCAAAGTACATTGACGCAAGGAGCTTTCTCATCTATAAAGTTGATATCATATCTGAGTCATCATCTTATTTAATTTATCCAATGTTTCAGGTGATACATCAGAAGCCGAAGAAGACACTGAAAGAGATAACCAATGATCTATGCCCAGTTGGGACATTACCTTAACACAATATGTTCATAAAACCATTCATTGATTTAATTTTCATTCACATATTGAACCATATTTAATTCTCTTTTCAGGTTCTAAGCATACAACAATTATACAGAATTAGCACAATGTATTGGGATGACAAATATGGCACACATAGTGTCTCATCAGATGTAATAAGCCATAGATATTATTTTTTAGCACAGATTATCATTACTTGTGGATTAAGCTACTCTTTGTTCCTTATGAATATTTAATTTACATCCTTATATTAGGTTATTTCAAGTATGAGAACTATGATGACCGAGGACTCGAATAGTGCAGTCAGCAGTTCATTCCTATTGGATGATGACTCAAGGTTAAGTTTCCTTTGTAATTTTAATCAAAACTTTTCTGTATCAATGTTTCTGAGTTTTTTTTATTTCTGAACTGGTCTGCAGCATACCATTTTCGGTTGATGATATCTCCAAGTCAATGACAGAGATAGAGGTGGCAGAACTAGATCCCCCACCTTTGCTTCGACAAAACTCTGGTTTTGCATTCTTGCTGCAGAGAAAGGATTAGTGTGCCACAGTTCGCCTCTGTTTTTGCTATGTTCCATTGCTTGCAACCATTCAGCAACCTGTGCATAACGTTCGGTTTCCTTGTTGTCATGTAAATACTACATATCATTCTGTTCCTACCAAGTCAACTAGCAATCCCAGGGTAGTTGGTAGAGTTTTGGTATTTGGATTTTATTTGTTAATTTTTTGGGGGGTATCGCAAGTGGCGTGTATCTATTAGAAATGAGACCCTCATACAACACTTGCTATTGAAAAAGCTTTCAGGCTAGAGTGTTCATTCTATAGGCATTACATCAATATCGTGCATTGTCTATTAGTTGATCATTGTAAATTATAGACCTAGAAGCAATGGGAATCTTGTACGTTGTATTTTATCAGAATCACATTCATGTAACATATTGTTTTTTCTCAGTTCTCATAAAAATAAATATAACTGCTCTTCATATAATTGCAATATATCCTTATTGCTGAGATTAGGCATTCCAAAAAATTATTCTGTTCCAAGGTAAATTTGCAACGATATAATCTGTTATTTTAGTTCTTTTGTGAAAATATGTTAACCGTCTCATTCTTATGTTGTGACTTGCGTCAATTATCTTTTTTTTCTAAAAGAGCCATCGTGCTCGTTCAAATACTTTTCTAGTATTTACTTTTCGAAAGAAAGGTTGTTTTGTAGGAACTAGACGACACTAGGAAGGGTGTTGAATTTGTGTATTAATTTTTTTTGCTCTAAACTATATTATCGTAGCAGAAGCAAAACACAGAATAATTACAATTAAAGTTAAATTTAAAAAATAAATAAAAACATCAAGTTTGTTGAAGAGGTTTAGTCGAAACTTTTGGCCTACGTCTTCACTCTGATCTTCTCGATCTCGAGGCCTTCGAAGATCACTAGCGGCAAAGGATTTCTTACAACTTTCTTCTCCTTTCTAACTTTAGAGGTCAAGGGGAAAACCTCTTATAATTTGAGCTCAATTCTTGAACACTCAATAATTTTCTTTTATTTTAAATTTTCATAAGAATGCTTTCAAAAGAAGGAACTAAGGCTTCTCTTAAGCTCACATACTCTTGGGACTTATCTTTATACCTTTACAAGACAATCTAATCTCTCTCACAATAATTAGTCGTTAAAGAAAGTATTATCTTTTTCACCTATTCCTCGGTCGACTGTTTCTTCTCTTCAGGCGATCGCTGTTCTGGTGAATTTAATCTTCGGTCGTCCACAGTTCTCCTTCGGACGTTCGAAGTCATGGGCTTAAGCCTTAGTTCATTCGCTTAGCTTCTATAGGTCGTTCATTGCTTCTCACTGAACACATCGGGCGACCCTTGCTTCTTTCAAGTCTTTGCGTCAAACTCCTTCGGTCGTCCACTGATTGCATACAAATCCTTCGGACGGCCTTACTCGACTTAAACACTTTTCTTCAATCATTCTTCGATCGTCCATTACTGTTGCTCAGAAACTTCGGACGATCATTGTTTGGCTCCTACCTTCGGTTGACATTTTCAAGTTTACACCGGTCGACCATTATTTCGCTCAGAGACTTCGGGCGACCTAACTTTCCTTTGTCAGTTTCCTTTAAGTGTATTTAGGTCGTCCACTGATTTTTCACGAATCCATTGGTTGACCTTTGCTTTTTCCTCTGACTTGCTTCGGCCGCTCGCTAATTCAACGTTGAATACTTCAGCCGTCCTTTCTTCATCTTCTATAGTTCTTCAGCCATCCACTCATTTCACACTGAGTACTTTGGGCGACCTCTCATTTTCTTCTAACATACTTCGGTCGTCCACTGATTCCGCACTTCATGCTTCAGACGACCTTTCTCTCCTTTGAACTACTTTGGTCGTTCACTGTTTCCACACTAAGGAGTTCGGACGACCTTTCTACCTCTGAAGTGGTTCGGTCGTCCACTGATTCTTCACAAATACATCTAACAACCTCTTCTTTTCTTCTAAAGTACTTTGGTCGTCCGCTGATTTTATACTGATCACTTCGGACGATCTTAGTTGACTTCACTTCTTCTTATGCACTCATTTTGATTGTTCACCGATTTCACACTAAATACTTCGAACGATCCTTTCTCTTTTTCTGGAGTACTTCGATCGTCCACTGTTTCTACTCTGAAAACTTCAGACAACCTTTCTTGCCTTCACCATAAAGATCTTTACTCAACCTCTTCATAGGGCATCCACTGAACCCTGAAGCGACCGTTCCGTCAATCATCAAAATAATCTCGAAATCTTAGATTCAACATGTTTTTCTTATCACAAATTTTTTGGGTTGCCCCTACAGTGTCCGGGGCTACTAGCACCCGACTAATATGTATCGTCCCGGGTTGAATTAATTTTTTTTTTGAGTTATCCCCATAGTGTTTGGGACTTCTAGCATCCGAGTAATCTATGTCGTCCCGAGTCGGACACTTAGCTATGATGGGTGAGACTCTCAATGAAAAATTAATACATTTAGGGGGCTCGAACTCGAGACCTCCTTTAAGCGGAGAGGGTATCACTCCACCTTCACCTCATTAGTGTCACATTTAAAAGCAGAGAGTATCGGTCCACCCTCACCTCATTGATGTCACACTTAAAATTTTAATGCCACTTTTTCTTTACTCGCTTTACTATCAAACTTTTTATTTTGAAAGACCGTATTTATTTCCATTCTTTAACATGATTTTTCAAAAAGCTCTATCATAACTTATTTCTTATCTTTTATATTTTTTTCTTTTACTATAGTAATTTATTTTGATAATACATAAATTATTTCCATATAATCATATTTTTTTGTATTACAATATTATATTTTTTTCTCTTGCTATAATGACTTCGTGAAAATTAAGATTTTTACAACATAGTCCATTTCAAATAAAAGTGCTATACTTAATAATAATCATAATAATTTTTATTATATATTTTTTATGATAAATATGAAGATATAGCAATAATTATATTATAAAAATATCAATGTAATATTATTTTTCCATGAACATATTTTAAGATAAAAATAATACCTAATAAATAAATATACTGTTATTTTACCCAAAAAACTATAAAATAATAATAAAAAATGACTGTAATAAGAAAAATAATATTTTGAAAGTTTTGGATCTTGTGCAACTCTAAGAACAAAAAATATTATAGAATATTTCATATAGTGTAAATATAAAATGTTGGAAGATAAGATAGGTGAAGAAAATTGACATCAAAATTTTTTAGTGACAATAAGAGACGTATAATTGATATAAATCAAAATTTCGACCCTGAAATTTTAAATACATAAAATAAAATTGATAAACAATAATGACATCCTTTATAACATCATAATAATTATTATAAATAATGTGATTTAGGATTAGGAGACGTGGAATGACTTTAGTCAACAATCAAACACTAAGATGCATTGGAATTAAGTAGAAGAATACAAAGTTATTTTTTAAAATTGATTAATCACTTATAAAATTAAGAATAAGTTGGTGAAAGTCTTAATTTTTTAAAACCACTTCAAAACATGTAAAATCACTACTTTTAATTCATTTTAATGGATTAAATCTATTCCTAAGAACCACAAGAATTGTTAACTTTCTTTTTTTTTAACTTTATTTTTATTGTTTAATTATCATACTATATTAATGTAATGGCTATTAATTAGTTATTTTTTGTAATTGAATATTTATTTAAGCTTATAAATTAATAGTGTACGCAAAATATCATACTATATAATATTATCAATTAATTAATAATTTATGAATAATAATTAATTACTATATTCTTATAATTAATAGTTAATTATATGTTATTATAAATGTAGTGAAATACAATTTTTTATTATTAAAAAATATGTGTATAATAAATATAATTAAAATTATCTTAACATCATTTATTTGTTTAAATATTATATATTTTTTATTTTCTTTTACTTTAATCTTAACATTTACCTAATTCAAATTTTGAAATAAGTTCACCTATAATCCTAATATGATATAATCTTGGTACATATTCTCTAAATTTTAATCTTAATCTAAATAACCCTTGTATTCATGTGTTGCCATTGAAATATATATATATATATTAAAATAAGGTCTCTCAAACGCAGCCATTGCCTTTTTGAGCTTTTTTTAGAGAGAAGTCGGCTGTGTTTGGGAAAACCAAAATTTGTGAAGTAAAGCATTTGTGCTGTGATCCAAAGTGCTGTGCATCATAGGAGGATTTGCCAGCTTTCATAAAACAGTAAAATTTAGCTATTTTGTGCAGAAATTATGAGAAAAATTAATAAATAAATTCTTCACCAAACACATAGGTATAAAAAAGTAAGTCATCTTTTTTTAAAAAACTGTACCCAAAAGCAGCTGTCATAGCATATTTTGAAGAAAAATATGTTGTGGACAAAAGTCATTCCAAACGCAGCCGCGAAACTGTCTTTTCCTCTACAACATGCAAATAGCCAGCTTTATTAAGAACAAGCTTCCTCAAATAGCTTCCTTAAACGTAACAAAGTTGTTTTTGAAAAAGCACAACTAACTCTTCCTAAAATTAATGTTTAATGAATATTTTTTATTTTTTTTCTCAAAATTTTCTTTTACATCACAATTGATTTATCGTGTTTTCTACAAAGTAAGTAGATGATCATATGAAAAAAAGACATGTAAATCAACGCTAAATTGCTTTTTTCCACCATTTCATGAACGCAGCTTAACTATGATAAGAAAAGCAGAAAAAAGAAACAAAAACTTTCTTTAAATTGCATTCAAATATGATCTAATGTTAAATACACTTGTATTCAAACATCATGCAGCTCACGCCCACTTAAATCCACCATTCGAGCCATCGGTATTCACATTTAATTTGAAGTAATACTTAATGAAGTAGAACTTATGTCCATAAATATTCTTAGCATTTGTGACCATCAATGCTTACTTATCATTTCACGAGACATAAAAACTCATTAATTAATCTCGTTAAGCATCTGAATTCCAAAGCAGGTCCTTTTTACTATAAATTCTGAATCCTTTTTTCCTGATGGAGTAACATACAAAAATACAACCCATTCTGAAAAAAAGCTAAAGAAAAGCTTGCACAGTGGACCAGTTCTCCTGTCCAAGGCTTTCAAATTTCAAAAATTTCACACGAAAAGAGGTGGAGGAGAAGAAGCCGCCGCCTCTTCTCCGTGTGTTCCTTGCAGGCCTCAACTCCAACGCATGCAGAACCCTCGCTCTCCGGGCGTCGTGTCTTAAAATCCACACAAAGAACCCTTCAATAAATTGAAACTGTTCTCTTTCTTCCTCCTTCTACAGAGTTTCCAGGAGGGTTTTGGAGCTGCAGAAGCGATTCCCGTAATCAAAATCACGTCTTGAGGCGTGGGAAGCGTAGCTCCGATATGTTATAGCTGAAAAGATTTCTCCTTTACTCGAGCAAACAATTTTTGAGCTTGGCGTGTGAAGTCTTCTGCTTTGGAGCTCCAGAAGCGATAACAGGAATCAAAATGGGAACTTGGGGGCTGGGAAGAGCAGCTGAAACCTGAAGCAACCGGAAAGATTTCTCTTTCGGATAAAACAATCAGTTTCGAGCTCTGTGGATCAGGTTTTCCCAACACATTTATATATTTTTTGTTCCAAGCATTGCTCTTTCCCCTTTTATTTTGCTATTTCAAGTCAATATAATAACAATCTAAAGTTTGATTTTAACTTCTTTTTCTAACTTCGATTAATTACTTGGTCTGTGTCTCTATTTTGGCAATTTGACATTTCCCATTTTGTTTCTGTTTTGAAATTGTAATTATTATTGGCCGAGGAGGAGATTTGATTTCTTCCTTCCTGCAGGTTCAGGGATATATAAAAAAAAGCTGGGAAGACTTTTGTTCTTCTTTGTATGTTTTGCTGCTTATAAACCAGAAGAATGATTTTTTTTTTCTTTTACGTTTCTGCTCATAGTTCACACGTTTTAGATTCAATGTTTCTTTAGGAAGATGTGACATCTTTAGTCGTTTTGAAGAGTGAATTATAAAAGTAGGATATGAAATAGATGTTGTCCGATTTTCCATATATTGTAATGCGATCACATTTTGGCAAAAGTTTTAGGTTTTTGTACCCCTTTGTTTCCTAAGTCAATCCTCCATTGCAAATAAAAAAGAAGTCATGTATGTGACTTTTGAATCAAAGTCTCTTACTTGCATCACATAAAGCCTTCTTTATGATTTTAATTTTGGGTGGAAATATATCAGTACTCATGACTACTTGCTGAATTGTGACACCTGAGTAAAATTGAATTATTTAATTCTTCACTTGCTATAATTTAACTTTTCCTCAACATTAGCCAGGGTTGCTTGAATTCCAAGTGGGTATGCTGATACTGGTTCCATGATGAGAGAAGATCATTTGTCTGATAATAAAGTAAAGCAAGGAAGGTGTGCTGATCAGAATCAAACAACAAGAGTGAGTGTTAAAGTCATTTCAAATCCGTCAAAGCCGAAGTATTCCTTGTGGGGATCCCAAATTGTGAAAGGCTTTACTACAGAAAAGAAAACAAAGCAGCAGGGTGCAGTTCCCATCAAGAAGCAACCCACTGTTAATTGCGCAGAAATTGCAAGTCAGAAGAATGCTTCATACCATTCTAGGGTGAAACGATCTCTTGTTGGAGACTTTCCATGCACAGCTAATGCGGCACAAGTGCATCCTCGTGTATTAGAGCGCAAGCAAATTGCTTCACCTGCTTCTCATGATTTGTTTTTAGAACTAGATCAGCTAAGGGAACTTCTAAGAGAGTCCAAAGAAAGGGAAATACGACTTCGGGCTGAGCTACTACAATTTAAGGAAAACCCACGAGTCACTGACCTTGAAAGAGCACTTGATTCGAAGAAAGTTGACCTTGAAAAACTCATATTGCGGGTTAGTTCTCTGGAAGCTGAGAACTCAAGCCTTTCAGAAGAGCTGGTCTCTTTATCTTCTGCATTGCAGTGCCATAAAAGTATATTGAGTGAAGATCATCCATCTGATAAATCTGAACAGGCAGGAAAACCATCCTACAGGGATTTAGAGCTTGAAATATTTGAATTGCGGCGCCTGAATAAAGAGCTCCAATTTCAAAAGCGTAATCTAGCATTTAGGCTTTCATCAACCGAGTCTGAACTTTCTGCCCTTGCAAAGAACACTGAGGTATTAAATCTGGCAATTTCCATTTTATGGATTTACAACATAATATTCCTATTTCCTACTGAAGTTTCTCGGCAACCTTTTTTTATGCTTCCAGAGTGACAGTTGCAAAAGTTCAAGCTGAGGCATCTGTGCTGCGACACACAAATGAAAATTTAAGCAAACAAGTAGAAGGTTTGCAAATGAGTAGGCTGAATGAGGTTGAGGAACTTGCTTACCTGCGGTGGATGAACTCATGTTTACGCCATGAACTCATTAATTCTGATAAAGTGTCGAACACAGAAATTGATTCAGATGATGGTTGCAACTGTAAGAGCGGTGATACAATAATGAGAAGCAGTATGGATTCCCTGACCTCGCCATATTTTCCTAGCAAGTCTAAGGACGGTGATGCTTGTACTCCTAAAAGAATGAACTTTGTGAAAAGGTTAGCAGCCTGGTCTAGAATTACTGAAGACCAGCAAAATTCAAATTTCAAAACAGCAAGAGATAAATATTGGATAAAGGGTGAAGAAGGCTTTACTCCCAGACGGAGACATTCAATTGGTGGAATTAAGGGATATCTTGAAGACCAGATTGTGAAAAATAGACGGCAATCTGATAGTTTTGTTTGTTCTAAAGAAATACACAATGAAGTACTTGGTGTTGAAATGTGATTCAAAATAATGTCCATATCAGCGCCAACATAGCATGACTTATTTTTTAGTGGTGTTGTTAGTAGGTTGTAAGAGTGTTGTTAGTGGTATTGCAAGAGTATGTTAGTGGTGTTGTTAGTGGTGCTAGTGTGTGTCCCATGTTTTGTTTATAATCATGGTATTTGTGACCATGTTCTTTTTCACTTTTTTAGCCACTATCTCCATGTTCTTATTTTGCATTTTCTCCATTGTATGCCTATTTATAGGCCACTTTATTTTCAGAATTTTAATGCAATCAAGTTCAAAGTAATTTTATTTTTATCAAATTGTTCCTTGACTTATGTTTTTGGTAGAATTGTTTTCCTATTGGTTCTTAATCTCTAACAAGTGTGGTATCAGAGCAGGTTGCGACATACTTGGGCAAAAGTTTGAAGAGTTGTTTTGCAGATTTTTATAGTTGCTAGCAAGTGCAACTATTTGA
>LTAE01001100.1:22512-36412 GCA_001647135.1 Pontederia paniculata | reverse complement strand
GCATGACTTATTTTTTAGTGGTGTTGTTAGTGGGTTGTAAGAGTGTTGTTAGTGGTGTTGCAAGAGTATGTTAATGGTGTTGTTAGTGGTGCTGGTGTGTGTCCCATGTTTTGTTTATAATCATGGTATTTGTGGCCATGTTCTTTCCCACTTTTTTAGCCACTATCTCCATGTTCTTATTTTACATTTTCTTCATTGTATGTCTATTTATAGGTCACTTTATTTTCAGAATTTTAATGCAATCAAGTTGTAATTTTATTTTTATCAAATTATTTCTTGACTTATGATTTTTGTAGAATTATTTTTCTATTGATTCTTAATCTCCAACACTTGCCTCTGAAGACATCCATGGCAATAAGCAACAGGTACTTACTCACAAACATAGTTTGGTTGGTTCTCCAAGTCCAAGATTTTGTATAAGAAAGCCTATAGATATTGGAAAACGTGCACTACGAATACCTAAACGTCCTCCAAGGCCGTCTACTTCTCTTTGTTCTGATGCTAAGGAAACTAAGCCACTTTCTGTTCCACCACCTCTACCACCACCTCCACCTCCACCACCCCCTAAGTTCTCAGCAAAAAACATGGGATTGGTACAGAGAGCACCTCAAGTGGCAGAATTATATCATTCTCTTATGAAGAGAGATTCTAAAAAGGATAGTTCTGGTGGAGGGACGTCTGATGTTCCTGATGTAGCACATGTCAGAAGTAGCATGATCGGCGAAATTGAGAACCGCTCTTCTCATTTGATGGCTGTATGAAATCCCTCAACCCAAGTGTTCCTTTGAGTTGATTGAACTATAATAGCCTTCTCTGTAAGATTATACATTGATCATCCTTCCTTTCTATATCAGATAAAAGCAGATGTGGAAACTCAAGGTGACTTTGTAAAATCTTTAATAAAGGAGGTGAATGATGCTACCTATGATGACATTCAAGATGTTGTTGCATTTGTCAAGTGGCTTGATGATGAACTCTGCTTCCTGGTGAGTCTACTTTTGTCTTATCGACAATATAATCATCTAGGAAACATTGTTAGTGAATACTAAAGCCGTAAGTGTTGAAATAATCATGTCACTACAAAGTGGAAGCATTGTCAATTTGGTCACTGAGACCTCTTGCTTTCTTCATTGCAGTTTGCTGGGGGATTTGATGCAGAGACGATGCAAGTTTTCGAAGAGCTGCGTAATGTTGCTTATGTTAGGAATCAGACATAGGAAGCCAAGAATGGCGAGCAGATGATTGTAATGCTTACCTTCTCAGTAAGCATGATGTGATGGAACTATTTTGCAGCATCCTTCGGATGTGAAGTTTGCTTCTTTGTGACCACAACTCTACATTTTTTTGTTTTTGTTTTTTTGTGCATGCACAGGATCTAAGTCCCTGTGCAAGAAAATTCATTTTTTGGTGTCAACAAATTGATACGTGTGTTTGATGTAAATCAACAAATTATCAAACTTCAGCCTAGCTAAAATACCAAACTTTTTCATTATCCAAAGAAGAAATGTGTAGATTATGAACAGTTGATGTCAAGATTGTCAAGATCGAGATCTTAAGTAAGATCGTAAGGAGGGCATAAGATTGAAAAATCGTAAGATCGAATCGAGGATCGTAAGATCCTACAAATTAATAAAATAATATATTTTAATGTAAAATATATTTTTTTTACCTTTTTTTACTCAAATTTTGAATTAGACTTCAATAGATCATAATTTGATCAATTTGTAACAAAAAATTATTGAACTCTATTTATATTCATTGTTATTATCAAAATTGTAAAAACTACTATTTTTAAATGATTAAAATATCTATTTGAGATCGTATAGGATCGGATAAAATCGTAAGATCGTACGACATAAATTAAGATCCTGTTAAGATCTTACCCATAAGATCCTTATATTAAGATCGAGATCGGTGAGGGCCCTCAAGATCGTAAAATCGTAAGATCTTAAGATATAGATCGAGATCTTGACAACCATGGTTGATGCTATTAGGTAAATAATAATCTAATAAAAAGCTAATCGAATTAATTATACTTCAACAAGTATCAACGTCACATCATCGAAGGAGTTTAAATCGAATTACTTATGATGGTTTTGCATGTGTAGTCCACATTAATTACACACTCATTTTAAAAATTTGGTCATGTGTATGTTTGAATATAAAATGTCTTCAATATTATAAATTATCAGGCTAAGGAACCAAGTTTGAACTTTTTAGTTAATTAAGTTATTTACAATAAAAGTGCATATTTTTAAATTGTGTAATAATGCATTCCGTTTATAATAAGTTCTTTACAACACAAAAAATATTAATGTTATAATATAGGAAATCACTAATCATCTATCATCTTTAGCAAATTTAAATATAAAATATTGTTGACTAATATCGTCGATAATTTTTTATGCTCTAAAATATATTACAAAAAGGAAATGATACATTATTTTTATGATGTGCTACACATATTCATCAAAGTTTTTTAAATCAATGGTCAAGATTTAATCAATTAAAAAGAGAGAACAAATCAATGCATCTTGACCCTTAAAGTTTTTTTTCTCAACGGTTAAGATTTTAATAAGCAAACACCTTCTGAAAAGCCCTAATTTTTCACCAAAAAATTCCCAAAACTGCTCTGCCGCTCCGTCTCCTCCGCTCCACTGTTGCCGCCGCCGCCGCCGCCCCGCTTCGGCTCCGCTCCGCTCCGCTACTGCTACCCCCGCTCGATCGCATCTCTGCTGCTCCGCCGCTCCGCTCAACTGCTGCTGTCCCCTCCGCGAAGGATTCTGCCGCCGCCGCTCTGCTCCGCTGCTGCTGTCGTTGCTCTCTTCAGGTTCTCTACTAGATCCGAACAAGACGAACCCTGCCGCCGCGTGGCTCTCTTCAGGTTCTTCTCTCTCTCTCTCTTTTGTGGTGTTTCAGAAATCAATCAGTTCTTGAACTTTTGATGAGAGTGGTAAAAGTATGCTAAGTTTTTTACTGAAACATATATATACAAAAATTATTGTTTATAATTGTATGAAATTGGTATAATGATTAGTGTTTAATAAATGTGTTATGTAGCCGATATAATTATTAAAATATAATGGTATCCATTGATGGCGTTTGAAATTGAGTTGTACAAAATATGTTATTAAAATATAATGGTAATCAATGGCGTTTGTGATACATGACTTCTAACCAATGATCATCTGAGATGCCATATTTTTGTTTCAAGAGAGTCCATTCGTCCTCAAATTCTTGAATGCTCATAGATTTATCAATTCATTTCTTATAATCTTCACTAAAATTATCCTTTGCATGCAAATCCCGAAGATTGTTCATAGTGTTCCTTTGAATGTGCCAAATGCAATTTCTATGTCGTGTGCTTGGGAAGACTTTTTGAATAGTATTCCCCATTGCAATGTCTTGATCCGTGATAATCATTATAGGATACTTTCCATGCATACACTCCAACGATGTTTTGAATAACCAAATGAATGTGTCCTCTATTTCATCAGCCAACAAGGCACAACCAAACACTGTTGATTGCACGACAATGACAAATTGTTAGTCCTATAAGTCGTATCGAAAGATATTACGCCTCCAAGAAAAATATAACTTTCTATTGATCGACTATCGGCCCAGAATACACTTCTTGCAACTCTATTTTCGTCTGCCTCCATCCTGAAAAAGAAGCTTGCATCCTTGCTTTGTCTATCGCAAAAATGATTAATCTCATTCATTGCTTCACTGCCAATATTATTAATTCTTATTTTCCTCAAATGGTCCACATGTTTGTGTTGTGACTAAAGTTTCACCCGAATACTTGAGAAATCGAGATATACCAGATGGATCAAGACCAGAATTATGTAACAAGGATATGGCATTTAGGTCTTTAAAATTCAGAAAAAAATTATGATTGTAGTACATAATATTTTTATAGATTAATCTGAGCAATTATGATTCTTTCCGACTATTCAAGAAAAAATTGCAGTACATAATGTTTTTTACACTATTTTAATTTGTTACATATCTAAAATCATCAAACATACATCGAATTTGCATTATTTAAAGTTATAAAAAAAATGAGAAGGATACAAAACTAATAAAAAACAATCAAATAGTAAAATAGATATGTAATTATATTTAGTAGTTTTCATAATTTAGTAATTCTTAAATTGATGTCTCAATTTATAGGAAATATAGTTATTTAGCTTGTTCAAAGACAATATAAAAAAACAAAAATGAATATAAAGAAAATGTCTTAATTTTTTTAGATAAAAGGATACCATTTCTTAAATAAGTTTTTGAATATTTAAAAAAGTTCACAATAGCAACAATTTAAAGAAAATAATGAAATGTATAAAATTTTAGAAATATGTTTGAAAAGAAAAAAATCTTACCATTATTAACCTCCCACAGAATCTCGTTTTGTTTACTGAATTGCTAAGAATTTTCATACTCTAGATGGAAGTTAGATAATAACATGTTAAATTATTATTCCCTGCTACCACAAAAAATTTACCAATTACAATATTGTGTGAAAAAGGTTTATGATTTGAAGTGTTACACTTTCACTTTCATGACATTTTGATGATATGACATGTAGCTGTTGTTTGTAGAATCTTTCATTATCCATGCACTTCCTTATCATACCTAACATTTAAATTTGATAAGTTAAATTATTTGCATGCATGCAAATACTTCGCAGCTATTCTTCCATTTTAGAAATCCTCATTATAGTTAAATATGTTATTTTTTTTTCTAAATGATCATTTTACCTATAAATTTTGATATAATTGGCGTTAAAATATATAATTTTCTTGCGGCGCAATAAAAAACTCAAAATCAAATGAGGGAAAAAATGTTGTTTGGAGATGTTGTTTTTTTTATTAATTATTGTTTAATATAAAAATAAGAGAAACACACAAATACGAAAGGAAAAGCCTCTCCTTTTTCTAGAAAAAGAAAAAGAAATAGACTACAATAGAAAAAAGTTTGTATCTAACAAAAAATAATCTAAACAAATAATTAATTATGAACTTGTCTAGGAACCGAACCCACATATATTTGGGCCTAAACATTATGGGCCGGTCCATTTGTTGGTAATGGATCGCTTTCGCTCCCTTCGCGGTCGACCTAATGACAAAAGTATCCTTATGGCTTTGGGATTCATTACTCATAGCATGGGAGACGGCGACCGCCATTGAAAAGTCTAGCCCATGCGCAATCGCCCTTTGCCTACAGGAGATTATGTAGCAACACCCAAATTACTGTTGCAATTCTGATTTGGCACGTGGTAGTTGCACTGCCTCATTATTTAGGTTTTCAAAAAAACTCAGAAATCGGAATCGATCATGAATGAGAATCCAGATCCATGGTTCCAATTTCACAATACCTGAATTGATTAAACTTGGTCAAATTGAGTTGGGATTCCTTTATAAATCCCTTTGTTTTATTAAGCACTCAATAAAGTTTGTGGGAAGCTAGTTTTCGTCAATACTTGTCTAAAACCCTTAATCTTTGCTTCCTGCGACCTTCGGGTTCATCTTTTCTTTTTCTTTTTGACGGTGAATCTTGTTATAGAAAGATCTGAGCTCATCCTTTGTGGTGAAGGTGCATTGAGAAACCCAACACTCTTTGTTGCCTGTTGACTACTGGCTTCCTCGGCAATCCGGCGTCAGCCGCTCCTCGCAAGATCCCTTTTTCGCCTCCTTCACGTTCATTATCCTCTTCTCGCCAGGTTTAGATCCCTTCTTAATTACTCTGAGTTAATACTTGAATATGGAGAAAGCTTGGATATTTATTCATTCTGTATGGCGATTCTTGACTTGCTAATTTTATTTTCAATGCTATTTTTTTCCGTTGAAGCGAAAGTTGATTTTTTTGCTTTTTTAAGCATTTTTTAAGCGCAAATGAATGATTAAGAGAAGCTATTCATCCATATATAACATGCACAAGTGTAAGAAAAATAAAAAAAAATGTAAAGATGGGTGACAAAAAGCTACAAACACTCCCCCACGCTGTTGCCATATATCATACTTCATAATGTATATTG
Organism: Pontederia paniculata; assembly: GCA_001647135.1. Lineage (NCBI taxonomy): Eukaryota > Viridiplantae > Streptophyta > Magnoliopsida > Commelinales > Pontederiaceae > Pontederia > Pontederia paniculata. Next base: position 30,375 of record LTAE01001100.1, on the reverse strand, counting down.
CTAACATTGGGTCCGAATAGTGTTTAGTTTCTTGTAAATGTTTTCTGGTATGATTGAATTAAATATTAAGTTGTTTTCTGGATAAAAGGATAACTTGTTGGTTTCTAGTTATCTTTGAGGTGTTAAATATGAAATTGTTGGCAAGGAGGTGGGGCTTTTTTGCTGTTGTCTCTTTTGTACCTTTAGAATTTGGTCTGCATAAGCTAAATTTGGTATATAATTCAGTTTCAGCACAATTGACTTTGTTTCTTATTTCTTTGCATGATTGTTTATGTATCATCAGATTTGATTGTGCGGATTAGTTGATTAGACTGATGGTTAAATATGAAGTTGTTGACAAGTGAGTCATAATGTGTGATGCTACTAAGCAATCTTGTGTATTTTGACCTTCTGAATAGATAGTTGTTCTGGAATTGCTTATGTAGTGATAATTTACTAGTTTAGCTCCCTTTCAAAAAAAAAATTACTAGTTTAGCATGTAGGTTCAAATTCTCTACAATTGCCTTGAGGGCTTCCTTGCTAGCTCCTTCGAAAGCCAATCTGTTGCTTGAAGTCATTTTTATATCACATTGTTTGTAGGTCGGAGTAAGCCTATGGCAGAAATGAATTATTATATTTTTTTATAATTTGGACTTTCCTATTCTAAAAAAAATTAAGTTGAAGAATTGTATTGGTTGCCAATTTAATGGTTTAAAACATCTATATCTTTCTATGATACTGAATTTATATATGATTCAGTCAAGGATGTGCTTGGTTTTCTGAGGCCCATGTATGTATGTGTTTTCAGGGAAATGACGTCCAATACCGAGAGTGGACGGAGCTTTGCCAGGAGAGATCAGCTACTCAAGATACAGTCTGATGTACAGAAAAGATGGGAAGAGCACAAGGTTTTTGAGGCTAATCCTGGAAGTAAACCTCCTGAGCCAGGTCAAAAGTTTTTTGGGAATTTTCCATACCCTTACATGAATGGCTTGCTTCACTTGGGGCATGGATTTTCACTTTCAAAGCTGGAGTTTGCTGCTGCATATCACAGGCTACGTGGTTGCAATGTACTCTTGCCTTTCGCTTTTCACTGCACTGGAATGCCAATCAAGGCATCGGCTGATAAGCTTGTGCGAGAGGCAGAACAGTTTGGCAATCCTCCTGTGTTTCCTTCCATAGATGAGAATTCAACATCAGAAGCTGTTGATAACAGCACAGTTGAAGAAGGTAATGCTGTTGCTCCTGATAAATTTAAGAGCAAGAGATCCAAAGCTGCTGCAAAGACCGGGGGATACAAATCTCAGTGGGAGATTATGCGAAGCTTTGATCTTTCAGATGGTGAGATTGCTAATTTCCGAGATCCATATCATTGGCTGAGCTACTTCCCACCTTTGGCCAAAGAGGACCTCAAGGCTTTTGGATTGGGCTGCGACTGGCGGCGCTCTTTTATAACAACTGACATGAATCCTTTCTATGATTCATTTGTCAGGTGGCAGATGAGGAAATTGAAAAGTTTGGGGAAGATCGTCAAAGATATGAGATACACAATATTCTCTCCATTGGATGGCCAACCATGTGCTGATCATGACAGGGCATCGGGTGAGGGTGTTCAGCCGCAAGATTATGTTCTAATCAAGATGGAGGTACTCCATCCTTTTCCTTCAAAGTTGAAGGTCCTGGAAGGTAGAAATGTGTATTTGGCAGCTGCAACATTGAGGCCTGAGACAATGTACGGACAAACAAATTGCTGGGTTCTGCCAGATGGCAAATATGGAGCCTTTGAAATCAATGAAACTGATGTTTTCATTATTACTCAGAGGGCTGCATTGAACCTTGCATATCAAAAGCTCTCGCGTGTTCAGGAGAAACCTACTTGTTTGCTTGAGCTGTCTGGTCATGATCTTATTGGTTTATGCTTGAAGTCTCCTCTAGCATTCAATGAAAAGATCTACTCACTTCCCATGCTCACCATCTTAACTGATAAGGGTACAGGGATAGTTACCAGTGTACCAAGTGATTCACCTGATGACTACATGGCTTTGCATGATTTGAAATCAAAACCGGCTTTGAGAGAAAAGTTTGGAGTGAAAGATGAGTGGGTTCTACCATTTGAGGTTTTGCCTATTATTAATATTCCCGAGTTTGGAGATGTTTCTGCAGAGAAGGTGTGCATTGATCTCAAAATCAAGAGCCAAAATGACAAAGAGAAGCTTGCAGAGGCTAAAAGGTTGACTTACTTAAAAGGTTTCACAGATGGTACAATGCTTGTAGGGGAATTCAAAGGAAAAAAAGTCCAAGAAGCAAAGCCTTTGATACGGAGCATGCTTTTAGAGAAAGGTGATGCAGTGATGTATAGCGAACCTGAGAAGAAAGTCATGTCACGATCAGGTGATGAGTGTGTTGTAGCTCTTACTGATCAATGGTACATTACTTATGGTGAGCCTGAGTGGAAGGAAAAGGCAGAGGACTGTTTGGCTTCCATGAAACTTTTCTCTGAAGAAGCAAAGCATGGTTTTGAGCATACATTAAGCTGGCTGAATCAGTGGGCATGTTCACGGTCCTTTGGTCTTGGTACTCGTCTTCCATGGGATGAACAGTTCTTGGTTGAATCTCTTTCTGACTCAACATTATACATGGCTTACTATACTGTTGCTCATCTCTTACAAAATGGTGACATGTATGGATCTGATACTTCCACCTTGCAACCAGAACAAATGACTGATGAGGTCTGGGATTATATCTTTGGTTTGGGTTCATATCCAAACTCCGTTATCCCTGAACCTCTTCTTAAAAAGATGAAGCAGGAATTTGAGTATTGGTACCCCTATGATCTTCGTGTATCTGGCAAAGATCTTATCCAGAACCATCTCACATTTTCCATTTATAACCATACTGCACTTTTGCCCAAACATCACTGGCCTCGTGGTTTTCGGTGCAATGGCCACCTTATGCTGAATTCTGAAAAGATGTCGAAGTCGACTGGAAATTTCAGGACCCTTCGTCAGGCCATTGAGGAATTCTCTTCAGATGCCACTAGATTTTCTCTTGCAGATGCTGGAGATGGAATGGACGATGCAAATTTTGTCTTTGAAACAGCAAATGCTGCAATACTAAGGCTTACCAAGGAGATCGCATGGATGGAAGAAATAATAGCTGCTGAATCTGATTTAAGAACTGGCCCGCCAGCTACTTATGCTGATCATGTATTTGCTAATGAAATCAACATTGCAGTTAGATCAACTGGTCGAAACTATGATGAATACATGTTCAGGGAAGCTCTAAAGACAGGCTTCTATGATCTTCAGGCTGCTAGAGATGAGTATAGGTTTTCATGTGGATCTGGAGGTATGAATCGGGACTTATTATGGCGATTTATGGATGTGCAGACAAGGCTCATTACTCCCATCTGCCCCCATTACGCGGAGCATGTGTGGAAAAATATCCTGAAAAAGGATGGTTTTGTGGTGAATGCAGGCTGGCCTTCATCAGAAGCCCCTGATTCGACTCTTAAGATTGCTAATAAGTATTTGCAGGATTCAATAGTGTTGATGAGGAAGCTCCTTCAGAAGCAAGTGTCAGGTCCTAAAAAGGCTAAAAAGAGTGTAGCAATTCCCACAGCAGATGAAAACAAGCTCACAGTAGGTCTAGTTTATGTGAAAGAACAATTTGATGGTTGGAAAGAAGAGTGTTTGAATATACTTAACCACAAATATGACAGAGCGAAACATTCCTTTGCACCTGATCAAGAGATACTTGAAGCATTGAAGCAAAGTTCCGTTGGGCAAGATGCCAACTTTAAACAGATCCAGAAACTTTGCATGCCTTTCTTAAGGTTCAAGAAGGATGAAACATTGTCTGTCGGTGTGCAGGCTCTGGATTTGAAGCTTCCATTTGGTGAAATGCAGGTTCTCCAGGAGAACGCTGACCTGATAAAAAGGCAGTTGGGTCTAGAACACATGGAAATATTGTCTGCATCGGACGATGCTGCACGCCAAAAAGCAGGCCCACATATGTCACTGCTAACACAAAATCCCCCTTCGCCTGGCAATCCTGTTGCCATTTTCTTGAGCAAGTTGGAATTCTCTACTGCTGAACTTAACATTCGAGCTTGATGCATCATTTCTGGAACGTTGCTGTTAGGGATTGTTTTGCTGTTTTTGTAAATTTACATTACTGTGTTGTCCAATTTAATCAATTACAGCATTTGATGATTTGTTATAGTTTGCCTTGTTATTGTCTTCAGGTTTACTTGTATGCTACAATCTTTAATGACCGGCTCAGAGAAGTGAACCATTCATCCATACTTTTATCTGTCATGCTGTGCATGATGTGAAATCTTATTACAATTTAATTGTCTTTTGCCAATGTAGTTAAGAGTCGTAAGAAATGAAATCCAAGCATTATTTCCCCTTGCCTGATTACCTTTAAAATATGCAGGGGTTGACATCATCTGGATATCTTTTGGCTACTGATGAAGACAACAAAACTTTTGAACTTCATCCTGATGGAAACAGGTTGGTTGCTAGCTATTCTTTAGATACTGAGATCTAGTTATTCCATGAAATGACTGCTTGAAAAGCTACGATTGTCTTTTATTGAAATATCACATTCATCCACTTTTTTTTTCCTTCTTTTGCTTTAAAAATTATGATTTGTCTTCTGTTAGGATGCCTAATTCAACTGCTCTATTTTTTCCTTGGTGTTGGGCAATGACAAGAATACAACCATTTTTCGCATGTTTGCAGCTTTGATTCCTTCAAAGGCCTGGTGAGGAGGAAGTTGGCGTGAAGCCGAAACCTTACCACTTGGCTATACTCCATATGGGCTGGGGAGAGCGGGAAGGGAGAAGCGGAAGAACGAGCGAGCCGGTCAACGAGTGCCAAAAAAAGAAAAGCATATAAGCTGCAAAAAAATGGCGAAGATCAAGGGGACACTCAATCCAGTACCTCTTGGTCGTGAATATTTGAATAGGACGAACCGACTTGCGTGGATGTCTTGGCTTCGGAACAAAACAATTAGAATTAGGCTCTGACATCCTTGAATGCTGTCAGTTGGACATTGGGCATCATTCACGGCGACCGGCAGCACATCTAAGTCAAGGATGAGGAGAAAGGCTTTGATATGTTGTTGCAACTTCATATGGAATTGCAAAAAGAGAAGGCAGAGAGAGTTTGTCGCTTGATTGTAAAAATAAAAAGAAGTCGTGACCCATTCCTTCTTGAGAATACTTCATGTGAGTTCTGTCAGGTTTACTTCTTGCGAGTTATTAGACACTCAAGTCTCGATCGTCGATTCATATATTCAGGGGAAACGTCTAATACTAAATAGCAATTTTCCGAAAAGATCACATGTAGTAAGATAGTGTCAGAAAAAAAAAAGAAGAAGACGAGGAAAGATGGACCATGACAATATGTACATTAAATGGAAAATAATGCTAAGTTGAAAGTGGGCAAACCATGTTAGAATATTGGTCCATTATTGGCAATTTTAATATGTGGGAAAATAATACCAAGTTAAATATGGTTTAAAAGTTAAAACCAAGGGAATATTGGTCCATTGTTGGCAATTTTAATATGTGGAAAAACAATACCAAGTTAAATTAAATATGGGTAAATAAAAAATAAAAAAAAAGCGATCGCGATGGGACTCGAACCCACAATCTCCCGCTCCGGAGGCGAGCGCCTTATCCATTAGGCCACGCGATCATTGTCGATGGATAATCTTAAAATATTTAAACGTTATTTATTTTGTGTTTTCAACTACAATTATGTTGGAAGTACACTGCGCATAATAACTCGTGCTAAATTTACGAAAACAAACCAAGTTTGATTAGTACGTATGGTAAGCGAGTCTGTGCCCCGGATTGAAGGACGAGGGAGCTAGTAGTCCCGAGTTCGAACTCCGAAGTGTCCAACTTGCCTAGGGTATTATCGATTTAACGCGTCAACACCGGATTAGTCAGATATCAATAGCCCTAGACATCGATTGATTCTCACCGAAAAATAAATTGCGAAAACTTGCAACAGCAAGCGCAAGATACATGTTCAAACTCCAAATACACACAGCAAAGGTCAATTAAATATTCACGATTCATACAAGCAGCCACGAACAAGAAAACTGTTGATAATGCCTTGAATCTTAACCCAGTAGAAACCCATATGACCTCCTGCGCATCACAGCCGTCGAATATTTGGGGCGGCGAGGCCGCCCGTCCCCTATGGGGGTCTCGCTATTGGGAGTCCATATATAAACCTAGACAGCCTTAGGACTTATGTTTCCTATTTTGTATTGGGAGTCCATATATAAACTCCCTAGGGTTTGGGTTATTCTGTATCTTGTATCATCTACTATTTTACCACATCAAAGAAAGAACTCTAGCNGGACTTATGTTTCCTATTTTGTATTGGGAGTCCATATATAAACTCCCTAGGGTTTGGGTTATTCTGTATCTTGTATCATCTACTATTTTACCACATCAAAGAAAGAACTCTAGCCGTCGCTCGAGGACGTAGCCCAGTTAAAAATGAACCTCGTAAATCCGTGTGTCTTCTCTGTGTTGATCTCTCTCTCTCTCTCGTCAATTTGCATAACAAAAACATAGTGTACTACTCAAGCAGCAACCTCCTCTTCCTCTTCCTCTTCCTCATCAACAGTTGCATCCTGGTACTGCTGATACTCAGCTACCACATCATTAATGTGAATTCCATCTCGTCCATTCCTTCACCAGTGTACCAGTGAATGAAGGAAGGCCTTTCTCCTCCTGAACATGGCAGTGAACTGGTCGCTGACCCTCCACAACATCTCCTGTATGGATGGAGGTTGAGTTCCCAATGAATGTGGATGCCATCTTCAGCCCCTTAGGTGGAATATCTATCACACACACACTAGACTTGGCAAGTGATTAAGATCAGTAAGCAACACAATCAGAACTTAAAATCATGAATAATGTAAATATGATCAAATGAGGAAGAAAAAGGCCAAACATTAACTAATTATATATGTTTCCAAAAAGGAAAGCAAGTGTCAAAAGTCACAAAACCTTAGGAACAATACCCTTGCTAGAAGACCAACCCATTAGAACATATGGAAATATATATAAAACTTGATTCATACTATTATATGCTTAAACGAAAACTTTAAAATGATAACAAAAACAAAGCAGACCATTAGGTGGATATCAATGCTTATTTTCTTCCACAAAAAAAACAAGCCAAGAACAATTTAGTAAGTAAAATTGTCATGCAAACACTTACAAGTAGGAGTTGATTGTCCAGGACCATACATTCATCAGCATTTTCAACAAGCTGGTGGACAAAAGGGGTGGCATTATATGGCTCCACAAACTATTCTATGAGAACTCCTGCAAAGTCCTATTTTGAAGCAAAATATTATCTTCTGTTAAATAATTGCATATATAAATTTTTAGAATTATGGTTATAAGATTGATTCGAGTCATTGTAATCCTTTCTAAAATTCTTCGATAATATCTTGAATTTTAATCCGGTGATAAATTCTTATATGACCTCATGTGCATCACAACTGCTCGAATAATTATGATGGCGAAGTCGCCCGTCCCATGTGGGGTTCAGTGAGCCTCAGGGGGGTCTAGAGGGATCCCTTGCGGGGCTCGAGGACAGAGCCCTCGAAATCTAGATGACTCTAGAGTTTCTATTTCATATTTTATATTGGGAGTCCCAATATAAATTACCTAGGGTTTGGCTTATTCAACATCTTCTAATAATCTATTATTTCAACATCAAAGAAAACACTTAGCCTCCGCCCAAGGATATAGCCTAGTTAAAAGTGGACCTCGTAAATCTCGTGTCTTCTTTTGTGTGCAAACTTCTCTCTCTCTCTCTCTCTCTCTCTCTCTCTCTCTCT